>BQNB010001184.1:0-69162 GCA_026074375.1 Tanacetum coccineum
ATTCAAGCATCGATTATTAAAACGACTCTCGACTTTCAATTACATTCCTCGTTGGGGATAACGACCCGGGAATCATACTCTCGGATTACTACAATTGAGATTTTTTGATTCTTATCCTCTTATTTATATATTTATAAGTATATTTATTTTATATATTTATATTTATATTTTAAAGGGTATGATCAATTATAATCACGCACCAAAGACCACAGAAGATTAAAAAGCAATACGCCGTATCCAAAGGACTCAATACGCCGTATTCAAGATATGAAATCAATATAATATTCTTGAAGATATAAAACATGGTCCCTACTCCAAGAAGTCCCCAATACGCCGTATCCAACCCATTGGATACGCCGTATTGAACCGACTTCCAGACATTATAAATAGAAAACTCAAAAATGAGTTTTAAGTGTGCTAAATCATATTCTCGATACCTAAACCATAAAAGTCGATTTTTAGAGGAGAAAAAAGAAACGTATTCAATTCTATAAGAGACATCGTGTAATTCCATATACTTTTGTAATCGTTTAGTTTTTGGTATCATTCGTTAACTTGGTTAGTTTACATTGGCTAAATTATTACTCTTGTATTTATTATGACGTTTAAAGGCTAATACCTACAGGTATTAGCCATTATTATGAAGATCTGAATGTTTGGTATTTGTTTATATCAATTTCTTGATTTATCGTTGTATGCTTGTTTATGTTTATCAATTTATACTTGTTTACGCGCTTTTGTATGCGACCTATCATTCAACTGGATCTAGCTAAGTGGACCAAGCGGATCTAGAGTCCGGGATAGCTCTCCATATAGTAATTTATACATCTAGAATAATAGTTACATAAATATTGTCCTTCTAAGTCTGTGTCTAGGATACGCTTCGGGCTTAACTAGTTAATTGGATATTGCCAATGGTTTATTGATCGTGTTGACTAGCAGGTGACCTAGATAATTCAACAAATAACGTTCTGATTCCATTGGATAGTTGGACAAGTGGACTACTAGTGTATAGATTGCCATTAAGCGGTAAGTGGGTAAAGTCTCTATGAGCTAGGGTTTAACAAGATCACCATTGCTTTAATCCCTAAGATAGATTATAATCAGCAAATAAGGATGCTTTATGCGGATGCTTTAATTGTGACAGAATTAACGTGTCTAGGTCTTAGGATGATGTAACGCCTAAGTCTTAAGAATGATATGCCACCTCGAGAGAAGAAATCATTGCACTAAATAAACAAACCAACGTTCTAATCGGATTAATAATGGTTAATACAGTTTTCTTATATAAGGTTCGACCGCTCTTTTATCTTTTGTTAATTAGCTTGCGTGGGTAACAGTTTCTTGAATTGATTGTAGTCACCAACCAAACCGTGCCAGTCTCTCAGGCTGAAAACCCCCCTTTTCCATTAGAATTAGGATTTAGACTGACATAGGTTTAACATAGGATTAGAATAGAATTAACATAGATTAGATAACCAAGATATTAATTAAATTGATAGATTTAACCTCGCTCTCAGTGATCGACACCCTACTTACCACGAAACTACTACCGATCGGGTACACTGCCTGTTAAAGTGTTGTTTTTGGTTGA
Source organism: Tanacetum coccineum (assembly GCA_026074375.1). Taxonomy (NCBI): domain Eukaryota; kingdom Viridiplantae; phylum Streptophyta; class Magnoliopsida; order Asterales; family Asteraceae; genus Tanacetum; species Tanacetum coccineum. The sequence continues at coordinate 1,595 of BQNB010001184.1, forward strand.
GTCGGCAAAATATAAATTTAAAACTTGAATCATATAAAAAACAACCCTACACTACAACACATCAAGTTTTTGGCGCCGTTGCCGGGGAGTGAAAATTATTCTTGATTTTTATTTGATATTTTGGTTTTTAGCATTAGATTTGATCTAACTTTTAGTTAAGTTTAGTTTATATTAATTTGCATATTTGTGTGTTTTCTGCATTATTCAAAATACGCTGTAAAAATTTTTCAAACCAATACGGCGTATTCAGTTTATTGGATACGTCGTATAAACTTTTTTCAAATCAATACAGCGTATTCAACTATATCATCAATACGGCGTATCCGGCTATTTGACAGTTTCTTTAGCAAATTTATTACAGGTTAAAATGGACGACCTCAACATTACTATGGAGGAGTATATCATGCTTGAGGAAGAAAAAGCTCGTAGGCGTGGTAAGGTGTATAACTGGGAAACTACTACATATGGTAAGATTTGTAATAATGAAGACGTTCACGACCTCGGATCTGTTGAAACTGAATTCCCAGCTATAGTCTTTAACGACACGTTAACATCTGAAGCACACTTATGTGAGCCTACAGTAAGTTCTCTTAACAACAATGAAATCGACTTTAGAATATCATTTGACGAATTCGACGATGAAGATTGCACGGTAATTTTTGACAAAAATTCATTTTCTTACAAAATAATTTATGTTAAAGATTTAAAAATGGATTCGAAAAATGATAATGATAAAGTCAATATGCCTTTGCTTCCATCACCCGAGCCTACAGTCAGTTATTTTGATGATTTAGACTTCTTTAAAGATTTTGAGAATGAATTTCCAGCCATTGTTTACAATGATGCTCAAACATCTAAATTCGATTTATTAACTGAACCGATTTTGAACCCTCAACATATCGATGAATTTAATTTGAAAGATGAAACATCATTGTCCGAATGTGATGAAGAGGAACAAAACGTTTTAAACTTTAATGATCTATTTCCTTTTAACGTTTTTCAAAACTGAAACTTTTATCAAGGGATTAAATTTTACTATCATGACTTGGAATTATCTTAACAAAGGGATGTCATTCATTTTTCTAATCAAGAATTTGTATGTGCCATTTGGCATCCCGTTCGACCCCAAATTGTTTTCTAAGGATAGGAGTAAATTGGGGCAAGTCTAACTTAAAGACTTTTCTGTAAACAAAAGTGCTTGTCGGGAGACAACCCGAAATGTATTTTCAATTTTTATCGAGCCTGTCTTCCCAGATTGTCTATACGGCGTATCCAAACCCCATGGATACGTCGTATCGACTATCTGGACGTTATCCAGTCTTTATTTTCAATACAGTCTATACGGCGTATTCATTAAACGAATACGGCGTATACGTCACAGGTATCGATACGGCGTATCCTGGGGTATGGATACGGCGTATCGACTTCCTATACAGTTTTAGGTATTTATTTCGAGTCTAACCAAACGAATACATCAAGATAGGAATGCACCTGTTTTTCTATATTTTACACAGGACCTCGTGAAAGAAATATCAACGAATATTGGTGGAGAATTTACAAATCTGGAAATCTTAAAGTGTTGGAGTCTTGAAACCTCAAGACGGCTGTTCAACACAAATCTTGCTCATAAACACAAATTGGAGAATCTACCGAGAAAATATCAGGGGAGTTTCTCATTCTAAATCTTTTTAAATTCCCGTATATAATGTTTTATATATACAACGAGGACGTTGTATAATTCAAGTGGGGAATGGAATTAGAATGTTTACTTGTCCTAATTTTCACAATAAAAGGCTTAAATTATGCTCACATTTAAATTTTGTTCAACCATACTTTTGTGAAATTACATGTTACATAACCCGCACATAATAACCCTTGATAGATATTGTGAGGATTTAACCTTTCCGTTTCCAAATGTTTACCCAAATTCCACAAAATATGAGTGTGCCGGTGATGTTGTAGACTTTAGAACTTGGCTTGGTATATCTATTCGAGACCATAATAATGAGTATTATGGATTTAATTGGAGTAACTTGTTTAAATTGGTAAATCTTAGGATTACAACCAAATCGCCTATACATGTTGTTTATTAACTAACTACACCGGTTAGTTAACCTCCCGTTAAAACCCTTCCACTCTCATCTTTAGAGTGAAGATCCACTAGAACAACCTGTAGAGCCAATCCTTTAGGAATTTACACCAATTATTTGTTTCGTTACACGCTTACACCTTAACCTACCCTGTTAGATTAAGTTTAATTTACAAGTGCTAGTTGCTTAAAGTGTAAAGTTTGTATTTCCCAAGTCTTATGTCATTTTCTATCTTTAGTAAGGATGGAAATTTGCACATTGCAAATGGGAATGTATATTAGTATTTAAAGCTCATGTGATTTTACTACCGTCACAATTTATGGTGAATCCGAAGAACGAAGAAATTATCGAAGGAATTATCCGAAATTATTATGATCATGAAGACGGTGAAACTACACCGAGATTTGAAGTTTAGTTATGAAAAAAAAATTGAAAAAATGAAAAAAAATACAAAAAGAGAGAGAAAGAAAGTTTGATGATAATCGTTTCGCAAAGAGCATTATCGAAGGAATTATATGAAGGATCGATTATTCGTTGATACGTCGATAAAAATCAACGATGTAGAGTATTGTACAAAGTGGAAGATATAACCACTTACCTTGTAGAGTATGTAAAGTTTTGGGATGATTGGGAAGTTGATCGTTATGGGAACGCCAACTTAGGTTGTTGTTTTTGATCTATGATCAAGACGTTGTAAATAGCAGTGTCTTTATCATAATAACGGTCGGGGAAATAAGTGTCTAGCAACTTGTATCTTAGTCTTAATCTATTTGTTTCTTGAATTTTATTTAACAACAATTTACTTCCTTCTCGCCTGATGATTAGCCGCTGGTTATACTCGAACGTGGATGTGATCGAGCGTGTGTGTCTATCCCGTGGATTCGGGTATGTATGCATATCTCATGTAGGTCCTTGGTATAGGATCTGACTAGCCTTTGTAAGACAATAGATAACTTGGATAAATCCAAATCAACTATATGAGAGACACTGACTATGAATATCACGTGTTAATGCGGAAACTTAACACAAGAATTAAGAAGAACAATAATACTAAATTGCTATTAAGCTCTATGCTTCTATTGATATTTCTCTCACGAGTAAAAACATTGTGCTTAGGGTTCTCTTATACACAAGGAAAACCTAATGGGCTTTTACATCAGTGTCAAAGGATAATGCATATCCTTTCTACGATATCTCCTAAGATATCTCTAAGATACTATTACTATTCTGTTACATAACAGACTTAAATATGACAGAACTAAAACTATGTCCAGTACTAACTATATACTGCTAAGATACCAGTACTAACTTAGTACTGCAAGATTTAACTTAGTTACGCCAGTATTAATTCTGTATAAAATAACTAAAATATTATACCAGACTTAAATGTATTAACTACAGTATTTAAGTCTGTTACAATCTATTTCCCAATAATCCTCCCCTAACTTGATCTTCACTAGTGAACTTTAAATTCCTTCAAAACATTCTTGTTCTTTTACTTTAAATACTTTAAGCATTCTGAGGATGTTGTAAATAGAATTCTTCACGTTATTCTTGATCTGCAACACTTTAAATCATCTTTTTTGATCTTAGCAGCAACTATTCTTCAAATTTCTTCAGCAACCCTTTGTATCAGCAACATTTGACAATATGTACATCAAATCACAAAGTTTCAGTCTATTCTCATCACTTCCAGGTGTGTTAACTCCTGTGAGAGGTGAATCATTGAAAATTTTAAATGGATTTGATGTCTCTTTACCAGTTAGCCATTCACTCTAGAGTAGTCAGTCCTTTGGCCACCAAAGTGGATGTCCTATGGTCGTCTAAACATTTTCAACTCTCAGTACCATGAATCATGGTGAGTTGAATACCATATGGTTTTTGGCAAACCATTACAGCCATAAACGGATTTGATATGCCTTTACCTGTAGTCGTTTGCTCAGGGCTAGTCAATCCTTTGGCACCTAGAAAGGTAAAAAATTCTTGGGTGATTGATAACCATGACTACTCGTGTTTACATGAAACTTGGTGAGTTGTACTTTACCATCCACTTTTTGGTAAGTGTCAACAATCTCATATGGATTGCAATTTGTTCTTTACCATAAGCATAATCTTAGGGAATAGTAATGGTTTTCCACAGCTTTACCACAAGCTCATAAAAACTTGTGGGGCTGGTCAACTCTTCACTTAAACAGATTGTGGTGTTGAAAAATCATTTAACTTATTTGCAGTTGTCAACATTAGACAGATTTGAGAAATCTTTACCAAGAGCATTGATCCTGGACTAGCCAATTCTATGTTTTGATTAGACATGGTGAACTGATAACCATTTGTTGTGTTAGTGCATAGCACCTCCACCAAGTGTTATCCTTCTTATCTCCATCCTAGGCTTCTAACTCTTCAAACTTCACTACTTCCTAATACCAGCTTGCTTTTCCATCATTTTCAACATTTTATAGCAATTTTCATCTGGCTTTCCTCCTTGAAGTTTCTTATCTAGCATGGCTTTGCATATCTCAGCAGATAATGGATACTGTCTTTCAATTAGCATATATACATCCATTGACTCTAAGTTCAAACAATGTACTCTACAGGTATCATAATATCTCCAACTTATGATCCTTTGCTGACTTAACAAACTCCAAATAGGATCTGTACTAAGAGGTTCTTCAAACATATTCTTTAAATACTTCCAAAATACCTTCTCTAGCTCATCCTCTGGTCCATCCATCCCATATCTATTCATTACAATCCTATATAACTCAGTAAGATCATCTCTAGATATATCCTTCAGCATAGCACCAAAATTAATGTACACTATATCAGTTCCATCTTCCCTAACTATTTGGTACACTCCTTTTTCTCCTTGCTTGATGATCTTATAGGTAGCTATACTAGGTGATTTAATAGCTACAGGAACATGATTAATTGGAGTTTTAGTACCTGAGACAGAATCATCTTGCTCACTAACTTCTTCTGAATCTTCAGAATCATCCTTATCAAGGTCTGTATGCAATCCTTTCCTTGCCATCTGTTTTCTCCTCTTTCCAGACTTCTTGGTTGGCACATCATCCTTTGCTTCATCACTCTTCAGTCTTTTTGAAGTCTTTGTCTGGAGTTCTTCACCAAATCTTTTCAAACTAGCTTTAGTGGCTTCAAAATTTATTGGTGCAAAAGATTCAACCTGTTTCACCAACTTATCAAATTCCTCTTTAACTTCTTCAAAACTCAAATTCTTTAGCTGAAATAACTTCCATGTCCCCTGATTCTTTAAATAATTCATCATATAAGTCTTCAGCTGTGATTGGGTCATGGGTTTATTTCTTTTAGCTCTAGCTCTTTCCTCTGCAAAATATTTCTTCCTCTGATTTACAAGATCAACCATCTTCTTTGCAAAATCTTCTCCTTGTAAGTCACTTCCTAGCATGCTTTTTGACAACTCTGCATTAGCTTCAATCTTTGCTCTAATTAAATCCCAATCTTCATCTGTGTAATGCTGAGCTTCAAATTGAACTTGAGCTTTTCTTTTCTTCTGTTGCTCATTCAATTCTTCTTCTTCTGCAATTCTTTGTGCTAGGAGTGAATCCAAGTGTACTTGTTTAGCCACCTCTTCTTTCTGTAAAGTATCCAATCTGATTGCTTCAGCAAGGCTAGCTTCCTCCTGTAAAATTTGTTCCTTTGACTTCTTAGGAGTTTCTTCAATGATCATAGGAGCTTTCCCTGCTCTTTGGCCTTTATCAGGAGAAGGAGTAGACTTTTTAGCACTAACAGTACTAACTTGTTCACTGCCAGTACTAAGTTTAATACTGCCAGTATTAACTCCTTCAGCAGTATTAACTTGTTCAGCACCAGTATCAACTTCTTCTTGAAAATCCAAGCTTGAGACTACCTTCTTTCCCTTAGTCTCTTTTCTTCTCTTGTATCTCCTTCCCTTATCAATAGACTTTGGCTTTAAAGAGGCAACCCTGGAGAGAGTTTTGGCTGCTTCAAGAGTATTAGGACTTATGTCTTCCACTTGTTCCTCCCCTGAAGCATCTACTTTTGTTGTAGAAGGAGTAACCATTCCTTGTACCAAAGAAGCTAGAGGATCATCTTGACTTTTCCTCCCCTGAGCCTCAGGTTCTTCTTCTTCTGAATCTGACAAAACCACATTTCTCTTTTTCAAAAACCCTTCCAACTTCTTCACTTTCTTGACTAACCTCACAATAGAATTCCCCATTGTTAGGTTGGTTTGTTTGAGATCCGTGTCCAGGCTGTCAATTCTTGATATCAATTGAGGAACTACTTGAAGTAAGTCATCCATAGCCATTTGTCCTTGGGCCTGTTCTTGTGGGGGTGAGAAGTGTTGGTGGACAGGAGATGGCTCCTCAAAGGTGTGTTCATATGGTGCAGGTTCAGTTTCAGGAATAGGGGTAGGTGAAGGTATGGATGCAGGGATAGGTGTAGGTGTAGGAATGGATGCAGGGATTTGTGGTGGAGATTGTACTGGAGGTGATGATGTAGATGGTACTGGAGGTGTGGATGATGATGGTTGAGTTTGAGCCACAGCATCATGTTCTTGACCTGCATTTGGGTTAGTAGCAACAAGTAACATAGCAGGCAATAAAGGTCTTGGTGCCCCTCGAAAACCCCTTTTCATATTCCCAAAGATCTTTTTGGTCAGGCTCACAGCCAGATAAAGGTGTTTGTTTTCCGTTTGAATATTCAAAATCATTTGCAGAAAACGAGGATACATCAAAAACTTTGTCTTGCTTTTCAAATTTGCCACCATACCATCAAAAATAAGTTTTGAAAAGTTATAAACTCTATCAGTGGATAGACAAATCAAAGCAGTAGCAATATTGCTACCAAATTGATCCCATCCACCACTTTTAGAGCTTATACAGTGCAAAAGATGGTGGACTAAATATCTCCATCGGGGTGTGAAAAAACTTTTCTAAAAGGTAAAGGTTCCATCAGTAGGATACCCCATTTGCCCCATCCCCTCAAAAATTTCATCATTTGGCAATATTGTAATCCCTATGGCGTCTGCTAAATGAAGTGTGTCTCTAATAGACGCCTCAGTGATTGTGTACCTTATGGTATCAATGGTTGCATTTATTACTAGAGTCCCATCAGCTATAGTATTGGCAGTAGCAGTCTGCCAAAACTGTTTTACAAGGAAATCATAGATAGTTGGATTAGAAGTTAAGGCATACCTGAGGTTGGAACCTCGAAGAAAATCCACTATCTCAGCAAACCCTGCACTTTCCTCAGGCTTGCGCAAAAACCCCACTTGATTGTGTTTGTCACAATATTTTAATTGGGCCATCGGACAATCGTATCAAAGAGAGGGATGAATGTTTACTTGGTTTTTGATGCGTGTGAGGTTGTAGATGCTGGTAACAGAACGCTTGACTATTTTCGTTGTACAATTAAAGAAGATTTTTACTTTGCGAAAAGGAGATAGCAATAAAAAGATAAGTATGAAAGACAAATCAAACTTTATCTATATATAGCTTCTCTGAGGAACGACAATAGCGCCGTAAAAATCTCTAACGGTAATATTTAAACAGTGTTAAAGCAGAAAAAAGTCAATTTTTCCCACGCTAACCAGTACTAACAATACCCTACCAGTATTAAAATTTACACTACCAGACTTAATTTTGGTCAACCAGAATTAATGAAGATTCAACCTGAATTAACTCTTTTTCAACCAGAATTAAGTATTTACTAAAGATTTACAAAAGCTAAAACCTTATCACGCCTGCCTTACATCTGCAAATCCATGCTATGCCTGCAAGAATTAGTTTGAAACAAAGAAAAACATGCTGCAAGAGTTTGTATAGACAGGATTAATGAAAACTAACTACCCGAATTAATACTGCTTTACTACCATATAATATGAATTAACTACCAAGTATTAATCTACTTACTACCATAATTAAAACAAAAACTAACAACTAAGCCTCCCGATTAAATGTAGCTATGGTTTATCATACTCAATGCTAACCACCAAGATAATTAAACCGTGGTCCATCAAAAGCTTTAGTCAATAGGTCAGCTACATTTAAGTCTGTGTGAATTTTCTCCACACTAATGAGCTTCTTCTCATAATAATCTCTTATAAAATGGTGACGTATCTCAATGTGCTTTGTCTTGGAATGATATATTGGGTTCTTCACAATGCAGATTGTGCTTTCATTATCAATGTGGATTTTGGTATTCATAAAATTGAAACCATAGTCCAGTAGTTGATTTTGAACCCACAATACTTGTCCACAGCAATTTGCAGCAGATACATATTCAGCTTCAGTTGTTGAAGTAGCCACTATGGTTTGTTTCTTGCATTGCCATGAGATAAGTCTTTGTCCAAGAAATTGATAACCACCTGTTGTGGATTTCCTGTCAAGGTTGGACCCACCATAATCACTATCCGAGAATGCTTCCAGGTCAAAGGGTGATTCCCTTGGATACCATAAGCCCAAGTGTGGTTTGCCCTTAAGGTACTTGAAGATTCTCTTTACAGCATTGAGATGTAAAGTCTTGGGTGTGACCTGAAAACGAGAACAAACACATACTGCATACATTATATCAGGTCTAAAGGCAGTTAAATACATGAGGGAACCTATCATGGATCTGTATAAGTGTACATCCACATCAACAGCTTCCTCATCCTTTGTCAGAGCCACCTTGGTCTCCATGGGTGTTATTGTAGTTTTCACATTTACAAGATCAAATTTCTTGAGTATCTCAGCTACATACTTGTCCTGAATATGATGAGATTCCCTGCCTTGTTATGTTTGACTTATCCTAAGAACAATGTGAGTTCACACCATAGAACTCATCTGAAATATCTTGCTTATCCCCTTCAAGCCTACAAATCATCACACCAGACTTTTTTGGTAGATCTAAAATTGAAAATCATCAACATACACTTGAACCAGCATTATAACCTTCTTGTCCTCTTTTAATAAATAAATCTTGGCAATTGTGCCCCCTCTTGAATCCATGCATCGCCCTCTAAGTAATGTTGATAAAGTAGCATCCAAGCTCTATGAGCTAGATGTAGTCCATACAAACAAGCTTTACCACCTTAATAAACCTTCTTAGGATGACAGGATCAACAAAACCAGAGGTTTGTGAGACATAAACCTCTTCATATATAGTGCCATATAAGAAAGGCACTTTTTAAAACATCCATTTGGGTAGACTATGAACCCCGTAAAAGCAAAGGCTAAAAATAACCTGATAGCTTCTATTCTTAGCCACAGGAGCAAAAACCGTCATTCATGTCAATAACCATCTCCCTGTGGTGTACCTTGGGCCACCAATCTTTCCTTATTCCTCACAACCACGCCTCTTTCATCTTTTTTATTTCTGTAGACTCACTTTGTACCAATCACCTTCATTCCATGAGGTAGATCTACAAGAACCCATACTTGTAGCTTGAACGGTAACAATTCTTCTTACATGGCTTGAACCCAACTGTCATCTTGTAGAGCTTCAGCAATCTTTTTAGGTTCCTTCTGAGATAGAAAACAGGCAAACAAACAATGCTGTTGATCTTTGTGATTGTTTCTTTGCTGCTTTTGAGTATAACTGAGAAGAGCATGAGCGCCTGATTTTTGTTGCACTTTGCTTCTAGTTTGCACAGCTGACTTAGGATCACCAAGTATTTGACTTTTTGGGTGAATATTATGAATCCTAAGTGTAGGAGTAGGACTGACTTCAATTTTTGTTGGTAAACTGTTGAAGTCAATTATCACACCCTCTTCATTATAAGATGCCTCATCAAAAATTCCTGTCTCAGACTTGTGAAAGATTTCGAGCTCTGGCATAGGTGAATCATCAGGATCAAGCCTACCAGTATTAACTGTCTGACTACCAGTATTAACTGAAGGAGTACTGGTAGAGTTGTTTTCAGGTACTGTCCCTAAATGCTTTAGGGCAATTTCTTCCAACTCTTTTCTAAAAGCTTGAATCTTAGGATTATCTTCTAAAGTGTCAGTAGAGGAAACCTTCTTCTCTTGTTGAGGGTCTGTCAAGATCTCCTCTTTCTTTGAATTTGTGGAAGATTCCTGATTCAAATTTTTACTTCCAGTAATCATTACAGATAAAGGCACAACAATCACTCTACATCCTCAACATTTTTCCCTCAGGAAGCAATTGGAGTTGTGAAGTACCTGCATTGTTAGTTACCTCTGAAGTACCTGCATGTGGGTTAGCTTGATTCTCCAAGATAAGGTATATAATTCATAGAATCAGTAAGATAGTCAATACAAAACATCCATCTATACCCTACTACTTACCTGACATTACGTTTATCTTCAAAGTAAATTAACATCAGATTTACTTCTTTCTACTCTTTTGGTTTTACAAAAATAAAAACCCTATAGCGTTGCTATTTAGTGAGTACCCAACTAAGTAATCCTTTCCATCAGATTTTCCATCAAACTTGCCAAGCATCACTAAAGTATCCTAAAAATGGTAACATGACACCCAAAAGGTCTTATATGTAGCTAATAATTTGTTTGTGGCCAACAAAATCTCATATGGAGTTTTGTTTTTGGAGGTTTAGTCACTCTTAACCCTATTAAAAAAATAGCAAAGCAGTACTAACAGTTCTCTTTGCCCAAAAAGTGGTTGGTAAGTAGAGAAGTCTGCTAGCATAGTTCTAGCAGCCTCAATTAGGGTCCTGTTTATTCTTTCAGCAACTCCATTCTGTTGTGGAGTTCTGGCATTGATGATATACTCATGTTTTATTCCCTTGTTCCCACAAAATTCAAGCATATCTCTATTCTTAAATTCAGTGCCATTATCTGATCTAATGATTTTAACGCTCCTCTGGACTAAGATGGTTTTCAATCTGCCTAAATGAAGTTTTGAAGAATGCCACAAGTTCCACCTTAGAGACCAAAAAGAATACCAACTAAATCTAGTATATCATCAGTAATTACAAGTGCAATAACTTGCATGATTAATTGCTTTTACAGAAGTAGGACCACAAAGATTCATATGCAAGATGTGTAAAGGCTCTGTGATTAATCTTTCTAACTGGCCTTGCAGGAGGCCCTTTTTTGTTTTGCCTTTATGGCAGGCAACACAAGTGTGGTCCATTTTTTGAAAACCATTGGAAGGTAGACCTCTTACAAGGATTACCCTTCACAAGTTTGTTTAGGTATTTTACAAATTGATAGACCTCGACCTTCTATGCCTCATTTAGATTCAATCAAATGTGGCTTTAGGCAATCTAACAGGCAAAAACCATTTGCATGAGTTGGTGTCTCATATCAAAACTATACATATTGTGGTGTCTAGTGAACCTTTAAAAGTATCGTATTTTCATCAGGGCATCTTAAAGTCAGAAGACACAACAAGACTTCAGTTTCAGTAAAAATAACCTTTTGCTGCTTATCACATATTAGTTGATATTGATAAAAGGATAAAATGCCCTAATTCTAATACAAAAGACACACATCAAAATTCTAAATTACTACCAACTCTTATTTTCCTTTACTATATATGTAGCCTTGCTACCACCAATGGTAACAGATCCCCCATTGAATCTTCAAAATCCACCAGTTGTATCCTTGTTACCTGTCATGTGCCCTTAGCATCCACTATCACATATACCCTATCTACCATATTCTTCAGTGGAATGTTTCCTAGCAATGAAGGAAAGAGAAATTTAGTTACTCTTATGTACCCAGGCCTTTACAGGCATGGTCTGCCTTGTGGACCTTTATATCAGTCACATTTTTCTGATAAAATTTGGACCAACTGACACAAATGAAGTATTGGTCTAGAGTTTCCTGCCAATTATAACCTGCTGAGGTCATAACAGCAGATCCCTAATGTTCCCTTACAAGCATTAGAATGAGACATTTGTGCTGTAGTTTTTTGCAAAGGTCTTTCCTTACAGATGAATGTGGTTTTTTTGAAAAATCCCTCTTTGATTAAATTGATTCATCTTGTGGTCCTTTTTAGGACTAAAACTGTTGAGGATCTTTGGTAGGTACTGGCTGTCTAGATCTAACAGTATTAACATTAAGTAACAAACCGTGTAGCATTAACACTAGGTGCCCAACAGAATTATATTTGTACCTACCAGTATTAATATTAGGCCTAACAGAATTAATGTTTGGCCTACCAGCATTAAGTTGTACTGATCTAGGAACAAATTTATTAGAATGATTAACCCTGTTTGCATTTGTCCATACTGGTTTTGCCACCCCATTACCAGTATTAAAAACCCTTTGTTTCTTAACCTCAGCCTCTCTTGCCATTTTCTTTTCATAATAGCCACAATCTTTAAAAATGAACGTAGTAACTACCACAAACACAAAATATATATTCTTTGTAAACGAGAAACCTTCCCTAGCTCTTCATCCCATCATAGCATTCCAATTCTTTCGTATTTACTTTAGGATGTTTGCTTGATCATGTGATTGGTATGTCTAGGAGTTTTGTATTATGAAACACAACTAGGTTCAACTTCCTTTTATTTTTGGATCAGCACACCTTGTTTCATTTTGTTGTTATAGGTGTAGACACATACACTTCTGGATGTACACTTGAATGCCTGGGGTGGTGGGGGAGCAAGTGACGCCTATTACATTTGCTAAGGATAAGGCTCAGAGAAGATTAGAGGTGAAAGCTAGAAGTACTTTAATGATGGAAATTCCTAATGAACATCAGTTAAAGTTTAACCCTATTAAGGATGCTAAGAAGTTGCTAGAAGCTATTGAAAAGAGATTTTGTGGGAATGAAGCTACTAAAAAGACTCAAAGGAATCTATTAAAGCAGCAATATGAAAACTTCACTGCTCCAAGCTCAGAGATGCTTGATCAAACTTTTGATAGGCTTCAAAAGCTTGTGAGTTAGTTGAAGCTTTTGGGTAAAAAGCTTTCACAAGAAGATGTTAATCAAAAGTTATTAAGAAGTTTGTCACCTGAGTGGAACACACATGTTGTTGTGTGGAGGAATAAAGCTGAGTTGGATACAATGAGCATGTATGACCTCTATAACAACCTCAAGGTGTAGAACCAGAAGTCAAAGGGTGTCAAGGCTCAAGTTTCAAGCACACCGAACAAACATGGCTTTTGTGTCCTCTTCAAATAACAACACTAGCAGCACTAATGAAGCAGTTAATACTGCTCATGGAGTTTCTACTGCTAGCACTCAAGTTAATGTTGCTAACTCTACAAATATTGATAACTTGAGTGATGTTGTTATTTGTGCATTCTTTGCTAGTCAACCAAATAGTCCTCAACTTGTACATAAGGACTTGCAACAAATCCATCCAGATGACATGGAAGAGATGGATTTGAGATGGCAAATGGCCATGTTGACTATGAGGGCTAGAAGGTTTTTGAAGAATACAGGAAGGAAGCTTACTGTTAATGGTAATAAGACTATTGGTTTTGATAAGTCCAAAGTGGAGTGCTACAACTGCCACAAGAGGGGACATTTTGCTAGGGAGTGCAGAACTCCAAGAAATCAAGACAACAAGAACAAGGAAAGCTCAAGAAGGAGTGTGCCTGTAGAAATATCTACTTCCACAGCTTTGGTGTCATGTGATGGTCTTGGTGGATATGACTAGAGTGATCAGGCAGAGGAAGGGCCTAATTATGCACTCATGGCTTTCTCATCTTCAAGTCCTGACTCAGAGGTATCCAATGATTCTATTTGTTCAAAGTCCCAGTCCTCTGATTGTTTGGCAAAGAGGGAATAGATTACTTCATCAGCAAAACCAGCAAGAACTTCTTTTTCAGGAATATTGGTTGAAGAAGTAGAAGGAGTGCAAGTACTGTAGGCACCAGTAAAACCAGACTTAACTTTATTAGTGCTACTTTTGCTTTGTGAAACAAAAGCAATATTTTGAGCACTTGAAGATGTTTTTGAAGCACCTTGAATTTCTTGCTCAAAAACTCTAAGGTTATTGAAAAAATCATCAATAGATAAAGTGTCAATCTCTGGTATTAGTTTTCTCATTGTCATGCCATAATGGACCATCTAAGGGGCAAAGATCTGAGAAACTTATGATTTGCATCCTCAGTTGATACTTCAGCACCATGAGCTTCCAATTGAGAAAGTAACTGTTGAAATCTGTCATATCCCTTTTCTAGCCCTTCTGAATTGGATATTTTAAATGCTTCAAACTGTTGTTTGAAAACAGCCTTCTGCATTTTCCTATGAATTTGCATTACCACCAAACCTAGTTCTGATGGCATCCACCCAATCTCTTATGCATCATCCATTCCATGAAATCTTTCTCATATGTTTCTTTGGAATGGCCATACAGCAAGATTTCTAGCCTTCCTTTTCCTTTTCCAACAGCTTGAATTTCGCAAGCAGTTACTGGTGAAAGTACTCGAACAATACCATCCTTTCCAGTTGAAATTCTCTTCTTGGAGTTTCCATTCTGAATTACCTTCCATACTTCATTGTCAATGTACTCAAGGTAATGCTCCATCTCCATAGCCCATATATCATACTCCTCCTTCTTCAGAATTGGGAGTTTGATATTTGAGATAGCAGTTGTTGTTTGAGGAATCACCTGTTGTTTTTGTTTAGGTGCAGCACCAGTGTCTGATGCATCTTCATGGTTTGATTCTTCATCATCACTGAGATGTTGTGAGAACTCATCATTAGCAGGTTGAGACATTGTTTGTTTGTGATCTTGTGATTCTTCTTATTCAGAGTCCCTCTATTGGCTCTGATACCACTTGTAGGTCCTTGGTTTAGGATCTGATTAGCCTTTTGTAAGACGATAGCTAACTTGAATAAATCCAAATCAACTAAGTTGAGAGACACTGACTTTGAATATCAAGTGTTAATGCGGAATCTTAACACAAGAATTAAGAAGAAATGATAATACTAATTTGCTATTAAGCTCTATGCTTCTATTGATATTTTTCAATCACGTACATAATATTGTGCCTTAGGGTTCCTTTTATACACCAAGGAAACCCTAATGGGCTTTACAAACGTGTGAAAGGATAATACATATCCTTTCCTAAGATATCTCTAAGATAAATATTACTATTCTGTTACATAAACAGCCTTAACTATGAACAGACTTAACTACGACCAGTACTAACTCTAGTACTGCTACTCTACCAGTACTAACTTAGTACTGCCAGACATAACTTAGTACTGCCAGTATTAACTCAGTACTAATAGAACTAATTATAACTACCAGACTTAACTGTTATACTACCAGTATTAAGTCTTTTACAATCTATTTCCCAACACATATACAAGATTCGAACCATATGTTTTTTCATAGTAAAATGATACTAAAAATACAAAGAACACACTCATCATAAGTATGATTTAACTTATAAGAATCATGGATAGTTTACTTGTTGAAGTTTACTACAAAGTTGATATATATTGTCAAGGAGACTTGGTACATGGAAAAGTGTTGGACTTAATCTAGAGGACTCTAAATATGTATGGCATATTATACAAAGTAAATAAGAAAGCTTGTACAAGGTTAATCAAGTAATAAGTCATGAAACACATTTTATGAAGTTTATATACTTACACAAACAGATTGCAAGTTCTGTTTAAATTTGAGTTTTTATAAAATGTAAACCCAACTAATTTGAATAGTACTCTTCAAGACGATTCCAAACATATAAAGAACGCTAAAAACGGAGTTATAACGAGTAAGATACGACGTTTCAAATTTATCGAACATTATATATAAAAGCTGAAAAACCGTAAATGTTTTAGCAGCTACTGAAACGTAGTTTTGAGGAGCTTCGAGTCCGATTGAGTCAAAGTGTAAAACTACAAAGTTGTTCGTAACGACATTTTACATAAACTTGCCAATTTTCATAATTTTCGGATGTATAATTTGTAAACTAGACACTTTTCCTAACATGAATAGTGTTTGTTCGTTTTTAATAAAAAAATTCCGAAACATTTTAGAATCATTTATATAATATTTATACGAGTTTTAACCTTATAAATATTATATTACAAGACGATTAAACTACTTATGTGATAACATTATACGAATAATAGAAACATTAAATCAAGTGTTTTTTTTACAAATATATAAATTATTGGACAAGTATACTATTTTTATTTATGAGTACAAATACATGGATATTATTTAACAAATGCGATTTAAATATTGTTTCATTATTTTAATTAATCAAAGAGTTTTAGGTGGTGGTGTAACATTATAACTTGTGATGTAGTACTTATTATAAATACATTATGCTTATACGACCTATATTTAATTAGGTTGCTTTCGATCATTATCGTGATGCATTTTCTGTTGTGATATACTTTGTTGATTATCATTCACTCGAGGTGAGTTCATAGCCCCATTTTACTACTTGATTGTTTTACAAACTCTACGGGGTGAGATTTCATGCTTGTTTTACTATTGGACACAAGTGTTTTAAATTGTTTGCTATCCAGATTTATTGCCTAAATATTATTGCATAAGTTACGATATTGCCACTTAAGTCCTAACTAATCATGAACAGTTAATTGCTATTGGAGTAAGCGCGAGTGTTATGGATAGATCTATCGGGACTGACAATCCCCACCTTACTTGGGTCACAAGTTGATCATGGTGCATTTAACATTGTGAGGACAGTTAGGTTGTTGGCAAGCATCCTATATTACCTTGGGGCACAAATCTAGTTAAGGCTTCGGGATCATGAGCTTAGTGCAATAATACATGTTCTGGACTACTGAATGTGTTTCATAGTCTACTATTACTTGAATCTTGTGGTCCACCTTTCTATCAATAAACCTATGATTTCACTCAACCTTTGTGTTGACTTTTAGCATGTAATTTCAGGTCCTAAGGTATGAAGTCTGGAGGGGAACTACGGGGATGCCGTGAAGATTGATTCAGTGTTTACTTAAATTCAATGCAACTTTTATCTCTTAAAAACTAATGTCATCTTTTAGAATCATGAAGCTTTTGTTTAAAAGAACGTATGTTTAATGTTTATGACTCTTTTAAAATGTGGGACCTAATGTGATAACTCTGATATTTTTTTAATGGCATTGAATGAAACTTTATTTTAAGCATCCATTTAAGGTCGTTTCATATATCTTGATTATTGTACTTTGACGTAGCACCCCATTCTTACCATTTCGCTGCTACATGATTTTGGAGGTGTTACATCAATCAAGTCAACAAGCGCAAATAGCTTCAAGTCTTAATCGCGACCTATATAATACATGTATAGCGGTACGTGACTAAAAGTAAAATAATTCATATAATACATACTTTGTAGTTGACTTTTTACACCAAAAATACCCAAACTTGACTCGGCCATAAAACGTTCATTATTAAGAGTTATGTGACGATCCACCTAGCGAAACGGAGCTTAAGGCGAACACTATCACTTAACATTATCAAAAATAAATTTCAAAAATTTCTTGACTCTCTACGGTCAAGTCAAACTTTTTGGTCAAACTTGGTCATCCCAAAACCTATTAAAATGACATTTTTGACATAATTCGACAATCAAAATACACTTAACTAGTTTATATAATAATACCAAAACCATTAAACTTTGGTCAATAACCAAATACGCTTTCAATAATTTTCGCACTTGAATCTTATAGTAATAATCATACAACACCCAATATACACAAATTAATCACACTAGAAACATAACTAGAAGCTTACAATGCTATCAAGAAAATCAAACTATGGTTTCCCCTTGGTGCTTAAAATCAGACGCAACCCAACAAACCAAACCAAACCCTTTTTCAATCAACCAACACTAAAATAACAACAATCTAACTAATCTAAACACCCTCTTATACTCGAAAATCACACAAACCAACCAAAAATTCAACTTCTTCAATACTTAGTGCATGTGAGGTTTCTATAGTGGGTTTTGTAGCTCTTGAAACAAGGATTAAGATTATATAATTTGATTGTATTGCATGTCGGAAAATAAGCTAGAAAATGAGGTTGTTGTGGTGGTGTCCGGTCGAACAAGAGGGAGGAGAGGGAGAGAGTGAAACAATTTTGTAAAAATGTTATATGTGCATATTGTGGGGTATTTATAAAAAGAAACTTTGGCATTTTGGCAATTTAGGTCCCTCCATCCTTAATCTCTATTAAAACTAGGACAATGCATTTCTTTTATAAATAAAATCGGCCAAAGACTCGGGTCACACCACCTTTATAAATATTTTAAATCCGTCTCACTAATTTTACTCTAAAATGTTTGATAAAATGTTAGACAACGTAAAACACGACCTTTAAACACAGTTTTTACAAAAACTCAGGGAAACGTCGTAAAATATAAAAATAACATAATCACGCTCTCGGAGCAACAATATAAATTTTTCTATCTTTCTTAGATGCTAAAAACAAATAGAAACTCAATCACGGCATGAAATTACCATATAAATGAAAATTCTCATCAAACCTTATATAGTATAAATGACTATAACTATTTACGTAGCAAAAATAATTATCTTAGCTTAGGGTAAATGTTGACTGGAAACTCGGGTTGTTACATTCTCCTCACCTTTAGGGAGCGCCGTCCTGGTGCTCAGCTTGACTTATTTGCTTTTGTCGCTTCATCCTTACTTGTAAAGAGATGAGGGCACTTTTTCTTAATCTGATCCTCATGCTCCCAATGAAATTATGGTCCTCTTTGTGAATTCCAATGAACTTTAACAATAGGTATCCTACTTTGCTTAAGTCGCTTAACTTCTCTATCAATAACTTCCACTGGCTCTTCAATCATATGCAACTTATCATCAAGTTAAATCTCATCCATCGGAACAACAATGTCGCCTTTCGCTAGACATTTCTTAAGATTCGAAACATGAAAAGTACTATGAATCCCTTTTAACTCTCCAGGTAACTCCAACGTATAAGATATAGGACCAACTCTAGCTAGAATCTTGAATGGCCTAATGTAACATGGACTTAACTTTCCTCGCTTTCCAAAACGCATAGCGCCCTTCCATGGCGATACCATAAGCAGTACCATATCACCGACTTCAAATTCTAACGCCTTAGTTCTCCTATTTGCGTAACTTTTCTAGCGACTACAGGCAGTCAACAAATGGTTCTTAATCTGGACGATCTTCTCAATCGTATCACGGATTAATTCTGAACCGGTGAGTTGGCTATCCCCAACCTTACTCTAGCATACAGGTGATCTACATTTCCGTCCGTATAAAGCCTCATATGGTGCAGCCTTAATACTTGCGTGATAACTATTATTGTATGAGAACTCGACCAATGGTAGATGGCGATCCCAACTACTCCCAAAGTCAATCACATAGGCACGCAACATATCTTCCAGCGTTTGTATAGTCCTCTCACTTTCACCATCCGTTTGAGGGTGGTAAGCGATACTCATATCCAAATTTGTCCGCAACGCTTTATGAAGCGATCTCTAGAATCTTGACGTAAAATGGCAATCTCGATCTAAAATGATCGAAAAAGGAACACCATGCCTACATACAACTTCCTTCAAATATAGTTGCGTGAGCTTCTCCATACTATCTGTTTTCTTCATTGGTAGGAAATGAGCTAATTTGGTCAGTCGGTCGACAATAACCCAAACTGTATCATACCTACTTGACGTTCTTGGCAGTCTACTCACAAAATCCATAGTAATCCTTTCCCACTTCCAAACTGGAATCTCAGGTTGTTATACCAATCTAGACGGTTTCTGATGCTCGACTTTGACCTTCGCATAAGTCAAACACTTACTAACATGCGTGGCAATATCGGCTTTCATATTCGGCCACCACTACAACATCTTCAAGTCTTGATACATCTTTTCTGATCCCGGATGGAGAGAATACTTAGACTTATGTGACTCATGCATAACCAAATCCCTCAATCCACCGAATCACGGCAACCAAACACGATTTCCAAAACAACTTGTTCCATCAGGGCGAAACTTAAATATTTGCTTAATCAATCTCCCAAAATTCTCTTTCCTTACATTCTTCCTTTTCATCGTTTCCTTTTGAGCTTCACGAATCTGCTTCGGTAGATCATTGTGAACTGTCATCATCAAAGCTCGAACACGCAATGGCTTATTCCTTTCCTTTCGACTTAAGGTGTCAGCCACAACATTCGCTTTTCCAGAATGATAATGAATTTCACAATCATAATCACTCAACAACTTAATCCATCTTCATTGTCTCAAGTTTAGCTCTTTCTAATTTAAAGTATATTGTAGGCTCTTATGATCGGTGAAAACTGTTAGGTTTATGGAAAAGTGTCGATTATGTGGTTTTATTATATTTTGTTATTAGACTTTAATTTGTTTAGTTTAATATAGCTTGTAATAAGGTTTATTATGCTTTAAGGAAGAAATAGCATAATAACCAAAGTCTAGGGACTAGTATTGATAAGTTAGAAAATAAGGAAGGGAAGCCTCCCTCTTATTACCTATAAATAGCCCTCTAATCTTCATTAGAGGGTGATGCCCTTGTGATTAACTTAATAAGATTTGAATTTTTCCTTTACTTGCCCTCATTCTCTCTAATCTTACATGTTGATATGATTGATTCAAGATTCATGTGACCTAAGTTTGAGAAGACTCAGGTACCATAAACTGCTTGTAGATCTTATGCCGTTCGCACAAGAGATCAGGATGATCCCCATGATGATGCTCATCCTGAGGAGGAGAATAGTGCAAAAAGGCAGAACACATCGGAGTATGAAGCATATGTATCTGGAGAGTTATCGTCTGGACAAGTTAATGTAGAGGAACCAGGTCCTTCTACTTCAGGTAATCAAGAACAAGATGATGAATTTGATTTCTAGACTGATTCTTATGCTTCTGATGATGATGAGATTCCAACTAAGCAAGTAACATAAGACATCATGGAAGAGATATCTTTGACAATTGATGAAGCTAAGTTGAAGAAGATGGTGGATGAGATGCTAAGACAAAGATGTACTTCAAGAGATGAACATCAGTATCACATTGATCAGATGAATACTTTCTTACAAAGTGACATTGTTTGCGAAAGCAGAAAGGAAATTCTTGTCTCTCCGCATCCACGAAAGATCACACCATTAGTTCAAAGCTGTTAAAGAGATCCTGAAGCTCTAGCATTATCTCTGATCAATCAAGACCTTTTGTACTTAAAGAAAGGAAATTCAGGTCCTGAGAAGATCGTTTTGTCACTTTATAAATTTCTAGCAATTATCTTTAATGATGATGATATTGAAGAATGGACTTCCAAATGGGTTAATAAGTGTATAAAGAAGTTTAATCCTTATGCAAGATATGGTGTTGAAAACTGGAAGAATCCTCATGCGAAGATCTTCTACATAAGGAGACAGAAAGAACCTGGATGACTAAAGGAAGAGATCTATTCAAACTCTAAGATCGTTCAAGTCATCAAGACATACTGGGAATTGGGTCATGAACATAAGTTTATCACAGAGATTGTGGCAAGAAGAGCTAATGATTGCATAGTGTCAATAACCGAGCCAGATTACAAGAACCTCAATAAGAATGACATTGAAGACATGTATCTGCTGATCATGAATAACAAGGTACCTGATTATGCTAATACATGATTGCTATGGTCTCTATCAGTGTTCATCAAGAGTTCAGTGATATGGGAAAGAGTGCACAATTTTCAACTTGGAATCGAAAGCTATCAACAGAAGATTAATCTCACTGCACCAACAATTACATTCCCAGGAATTGAAGAATATGATGTGTTTTCTATTGTCTATGAGCCCGTACATGGAATCATTTACACTAATAGCAAGAAAGAGAAAAGGGTGATGAGACCTTCAGAGATACATAAGTTTTGTGATGCAACACTAAGAAGAACGCTTGAAGGACTAAAGAGTTATTATAATGATGTCAAGTATGGCTATGTGCAAAAAGAACTCACAAATGATGAAGTTGAGTTTCTTAAGTTGTTTGGAGAAGAGATTGAAGTACGATTGAATTATTGAGATCAAATGAGAAGATGGGAGATGTACGTGAATGAAAGACCACTTGGACCAAGGAGGGAATGCCCAGAATAATCGACCCTTAGGGGGAGATTGTTAGGTTTATGGAAAAGTGTCGATTATGTGGTTTTAGTATATTTTATTATTAGACTTTATTTTGTTTAGTTTAATATAGCTTGTAATAAGGTTTATTATGCTTTAAGGAAGAAATAGCATAATAACCAAAGTCTAGGGACTAGTATTGACAAGTTAGAAAATAAAGAAGGGAACCCTCCCTCCCATTGCCTATAAATAGCCCTCTAATCTTCATTAGAGGGTGATGCCCTTGTGATTAACTCTCATTTTCCCTCCATAATAAGATTTGAATTTTTCCTTTACTTGCCCTCATTCTCTCTAATCTTACATGTTGATATGATTGATTCAAGATTCATGTGACCTATCAAAAACCACACACTTCATTCCATATAAATAATGTCTTTATAACCTAAGAGCAAAAACAATTACTCCTAACTCCAAATCGTGAGTAGCGTAATTCTCTTCATGGACTTTCAATTGTCGAGAAGCATATGATATCACCTTTTCTTTTTGCATCAACACGGCTCCATAACCCTTAAGTGACGCATCATAATACACCACAAAATCTTCCGCTTCCTCAGGCAATGCTAAGATTGGTGCACTACACAACTTTTGCTTCAACGTCTAAAAAGCTTCCTCTTCTTCTTTTCCCGATTTGTATTTCTTATTTTTTTGAGTCAACTTAGTCAGTGGCTTAGAAATCAAAGAAAAACATTCAATAAACCTTTAATAGTAACTAACCAATCCAAGAAATTGCCTCATCTCTGTTGGCGTCATTGGTGCAGCCCAATTCTTAATGGCTTCGGTCTTGGCAGGATCAACATGAACACCACTACGATCAATCACATGACTAAGAAATTGTACCGAATCTAGCCAAAAATCACACTTTGAAAACATGGCGTACAATCTCTCTTTCTTAAGTAGCTCCAAAAAAATCTTCAAATGCTTTTCATGCTCTTCTTCGTCCTTAGAATAAACCAAAATATCATTGATGAACACATTGAAGAACTTATCAAGATATGGCTTGCATACTCGGTTCATCAAGTCCATAAACATAGCAAGCGCATTAGTCAATCTAAACAGCATGACTTGGAACTCAAAGTGACCATACCGAGTTCTAAATGCAGTAATTGGAATGTCCTCTTCTTTAACGCGTAACTGGTGATATCTTAATCGCAGATCGATCTTAGAATACACGCTCAAACCTTGCAGTTGGTCATTTTAAATTGTCGATTCTTAGGAGAGGATAACGATTCTTGACAGTCAACTTGTTCAACTCACGATAATCTATACACATTCTGAAAGATCCATCTTTCTTTTTCTCAAACAACACCGGTCCTCCCTACGGTGATGAACTCGGATGAATAAATCCTTTCTCCAGCAGTTCTTTCAATTGTATCGACAACTCTCTCATCTCAGACGGTGCCAATCTATACGGTGCACGTGCAACAGGCGCAGCCACCAGTACTAGATCAATTCGAAACTCTACTTGCCTCGGCGGTGGTAGTTATGGTAACTCCTCAAGAAACACCTTAGGAAAGTTACGATTTATAGGCACGTCTTCCAATAGTTTCTCCTTTGATTTCTTCTCCATCACGTGTGCCAAAAACAAATGACAACCTAGCTTGACATACTTACGGGCCTTAATACAAGATATAACCTTTAGTCAAGACACACCATTGTCAGTTTCGACTATTAACATCTTGTTTCCATATGGTATACGAACAACATTCTCGCCACAGACGATAATGGCATCATACTTGACAAGCCAATCCATACCGATTATGATGGCAAACGTACCAAGCTCGATCAGCATAAGATCAATTTCAAAAATATGGTTCACTAAATTCAAAGTGCAACCTTTCAAAAAAGTGTTCGTACTAACTACCCTTCCATCGGCTAACTCTACCTCATAACTAGCTCCTATTTTAAACGAATCGATATCAAGCATGGAACTAAATCTAGTATTCACAAAACTCCTATCAGAACCCAAATCGAATAAAACAGAAGCATAGCAGTTTTTGAGCAGAAACGTACCAGTAACCACATTCGGACCTTACGGCTCAACATCCTTAATAGCATAAGCTCGACCACGAACTTCTCCAGCTTCTTCTTGCTTAACCTTCTTTGGGCATCGGTTCCTAGTATGACATTTCTCACCACAATCATAACAAGTTGAATGGGCAGAGCATTTGCACCTGTGGCAACACTCTTTTCCTTACAGTACCTTGCCTTATGCCCAACCTTACCACACTTGTGGCACTTGATAGTACATGGACCAACATGGCGAGTAAGACAACGTTCTCACAAAGGAAGTGATCCAAAAGACACCTTTCCATCAGTAAGAGTAGTACTCATAGCTTACGCGTTCCCTTGCTTTTGGTTATTCTGCAAAGTTTGGCGTGAGTTGTCCCTATGACAATTGCTCTTACCACTACTATTCCCACTTTTGCTTCTTTCCTTCCAAAATTCTTTCATCTCTAGCTTACGATTTTTGTTCCATCAACTTATGAGCCATACATACGGTTTCGTTTAGGTTAGAAGGCTTAGAAGAAGTAACTTCACCTTTGATGTTATCCTTCAATCCCCAAATGTAAGCATCAACTTTCACTCTTTTCGGTTCAACCATTCTTGGACAAATCAATGCTAACTCATTGAATCTTTGAGTATAAGCCACAACATTATACTCCTTAACCTTCAAGTTACACAGTTTGTGCTCTATTCTTTGAACTTCTTCTATTGGACAAAACTCTGCAGTCATCAACTGTTTCATCTCAGTCCAAGGCATTTGGTTCACAGTCTTCAAACCTATGGTTGCAACTTTAGCATTCCACCAAGTCAAAGCAGATCCTTGTAGTGTTGCAGCAACAAACTTAATTTTCTTGCCCTCTGCACATTCACTGATTCCAAAAATACTCTCAGTTTTCTCAAACCATCTTTGTAATTCAACAGCTCCTTCAGTACCATGAAAAGCAGTAGGATTGCACTTCATAAACCTAGGAAAAGGGCACTCACGAACAGCAGGTGCGGCATCTTGACCCGTGACTGGTCCAGACCCTCTAGCATTATTTCCAGCATTCGCATGTCTAGCCCGCTCAGCAGCGATAACAGCATCGACACTTTCCTTGATCATTCGACGAATAGCAATGATAACGCCTAAATTATACATATTTTGGGTGGCGTTATTTGTTTATATCTAATCATTCCTTGTGAGTTTTTGGTATTTTTTAGCATAAAACATATACAGGTTCACTAGAAGACATTCTAAGATCAAAAGAAGTAAAATTCAAGTGTTTACGTATATTAAAGATCAAGAGACAAGAAAAGAATGCAAAATCTCAAGCTGAAGTATGTAAGTCTGCTGCACTTTCTTGTTGTGCGCCGCACTTCTTCAAATCATCCCAAGTCCGCCGTACTTTACCATTGTGCGCCGCACTTTCTCCCCAAAGTTAGAAGCATTAAAGTCTCAGTCAAACAAGAGCATTAACTCTCCAAAACTGCTGCTCCATTACGAAGAATTAAATGCTGGTGCATTAACACACTAAGTGCGCCGCACAAATTTCCAAAACCGCCGCACTTCTACCCGATTTCCAGCCTATAAATAGAGCCACAATTCTCACACATTTTAATCATCATCCAACAATTCCATCATCCATTCCTCTCATCACACACACAATCTTCTCCCCAAATCATGCCTTAAACCACAAACACCACATCCTTTGAAGATCAAAGATCAAACAATCAATAACAAGGAAGAATATCATCTTAGTATATTAGAATAATGGAAATTCATGTTGAATCATCTTATGCCATGAGAGGCTAAATCTCTCATGACTACTCAGTGATGTTATGGTAATGAATAAGTGTTTGGTATGATCTTGATGCTGTTAATCTCAAGCTTTTGTTGCAATCCTGTTATATCTTATCTTGTCGGTTTTGCTTATCACTTAGATTATATACTCATATCAGTATAGGTTGAAAGACCCGTTATGATCTATATGGTTTTAAAGATTTGTCTATGATCTTTATCGTCTGTGCCGAGAAATCTACTTTCGTAACTGATAAATGAAATAAGTTTTGAAATAATAGTTGCCGGATCATTTGAGTGACACATATGATCTAGTGAACTGACTATAAGTCTTGATGATGGTCCTTATGAAACTGAATGGATGTTTGCAGCCTATAAAGGATGATAGTCAAAATGTATAAATACAAATGACTATGTAGAAACAATGACTATTAATACTATGTGTTAATGCGGAATCTTAACACAGATACTAAGAAGAATAATGAACAACTGAATAACAACTTTGTTAATGTATTCTTGAGGATTACAGAATGTTAACTATGATATTGTATATGATTTGCTAAGCTTGTATATCAGTCTATAATCGTCTATCAAGATTTATCTCTCACTATGCCATCAGTTATCCTTTTATATACTAAGGATAACCATAATAGGCTTATTATCTTTCTGACAAATATCTCATAAATATCTTTTAAATATCTTCTCAACGGTACTAACTAACTTTCTACTAATGGTACTAACTAACTAACAGTACTTAACACTTTGTACTGTCGGTACTAAGTATAACCGTCGGTACTAACTATTTGTACTGTCGGTACTAAGTTAAGAAAACATTAATCCTAACAATCCTCCCTTAAACATGAATGTTAAACTATTTTAACTTCATGTTTCTTCAATCCTTTAAGCTTCTTTTAACGCACAGAGGATGTATCCAAACATTCTTTATCATTTCTTAATCTTGTACACTCTATCCTTCTTTAGCAGCATCCTTGTCTTTTCAGCAATTCAGCAACATCTTTTTAGCTACTCAGCAACATCTTGTTACCTACAATCCAACTAAGTTGGCTTTGTAGTTTTTGGCAAACTACCAGCCATTAACGGATTTGATGTTCCTTTACCAGTAGCCGTTTGCTCTGGGATAGATAACTCTTCATCTAAGAATATGGTGAGTTAATTACCATACAGTTTTTGGTAAACTGTCAACCATCAACGGATTTGATTTATCTTTACCAAATACCGTTTGTGTTTGGACTAGCCAATGCTTTATGTCATAACATGGTGCATTGATAAACCATATAGTTTTTAGCAAACTATTAGCTATCAACAGATTTGAGTAGTCTTTACCAAGAACTGTTTGATCTTGGACTGGCCAACTCTTCACCAAGAAGCAAGGTGAGTTAATAACCCTACAATTTTTGGTAAATTGTAAACCATAAACGGATTTGAGAAGTCTTTACCTCGATCCGTTTGCTTGTGGACTAGCCAATTCTTATGCATGTTAAGCATGGTGAATTAATAACCATTTGTTATGTGGTGGTTAGCCAACACTCAATCCCTTCTCACTTCCATCAGTCTTATTCTTTAGATTCTAAATCAGCAAGTACCTTCTTGATAAATCGTATCAATTCCAATGCCATTGTACTTTCTTCTTCAGACTCCAATTTTAACTTTATCATTTGCACCAGTATTTCCTTTTTCAAAGGATACTTCTTCTTTATTAGCATGTGAACGACTAATCCTTCTTCAATCATCAAAGTGTGTACCCCTGAGGAACTATGCAACTTCCAACTGACTACTTTCCATTCATGCTATGAGTTCCAAACTCATCTTGTTTATCTGGATTGAACATAACTGTCAAATCTCCCCAAAGAACTTTATCAAAACCTTTAGGAATCTTATCTTGATATATGTCCATCACTAGTCTATATACAGCATCTAAGTCTTCTTTGTCAAACACTGAAAGCACTGTTATCAATGTGCTGAAGTATCTCTTTTGACCATTACTTCTTGTTATTACATTCAAATTAATCTCTTCTGATCTTTTAGATTCATTAAACTGTGGTTTAGTGCCAAGATTCTCAGTCTTCCAGTCAATGATTGGATACTTCTTGTCAAGTATTTCATAATCTACTTCCTTGTCCTCATTTGGAGCTATTGTCAAGCACAATCTCAGCTCATCATTCTCTTTCTCAATGTCAGATAGGTCATCTTGAGAAGTATCTTGTTTGAATCTTCTTTTTCTTGACTTCATCTTTTCCCTTGTACTGTGCATTCTCTTTCTTGTATCCTCTTCTCCTTTATCCTCTTCCTTGATTTTTTCTTTAGATTCCTGCTTGATCTCTTCTCCTTTGGAGGAATCTTTCTTATTCATTCTTTTGATCAGTTTATCATCTTCAACAGACCCAATAGCAATGAAATCTTCATCTGACCTTTTTATCTTTTCATACATTGCTTGTATGTCTTCAAACTTTTTACTTTTTAACTCAGAATGTTTGAAGTTCCCCACATGCTTTAAGTAGGTCATCATCTGATTTCTTAATTGATTTTTGGTTGGAGGTCTATTTCTTATGGCTTCTAATCTTTGTTGAGCAAGGAATTTTCTCTGAGCCGTAATTGTATCATAAAGGAACTTTGCTCTTTCTTCTATTGTGAACTACTCTCTTTCTTGCTCTTGAAGCTTCTCAGCAAGAATTCTGTCTGCCTCAATTCTTGCCTTTATATCATCAAAGTTTTTAATGAGAGCTTCATTTGTTGCTTTTTCTTCAGCAATTCTATTTCTCTCCTCTTCAGCTTCCCATTCTTCTTGAACTTTCCTTGCCAACTCTTCATCACTCTCAAGCTGTTTGAATTTCTTCACAGCTTGAGGAATATCATCATCTTCACTTTCAGATTCATCCTCCTCTTCAATCTTCTTCTTCCCTTTGTCTTTAGGATCAATCTTTGGAAGAGGTTTTAATGTGAGAAGTGATCTTGTAGAAGTAGGCCTAGGTCTATCAATTTCTTCAACATCCTTCAACTCTACACCTTTCTCTTTTTCTTTAGAAGCAGCTTTGGCTTGACTCATGTTGAGGAGAAGTGTAGCTATTGTTTCATCATCACCAAATATCATAGAAGTGGGTGTTTGAGTGGATGTTTGAGAAGCAATTTCTTCCTTAGTTTGATCTTCAGTACCTTCTATTTGCCCAGCAGTACTTTCAACTTTCTCTTCAGTACCTTCTCTTTGCTCTTCAGTACCTTCAAAGATCTCTTCAGTACCTTCAACTTGTTCATCAGTACTAACTTTGGATCCGTCAGTACTAACTTTTGGCTTGTCAGTACTAACTTTTTCAAAGTCGGTACTAACTCCTTCCTTGTCAGTACTAACTACATCTTCAGTACTAAGTCTAACTTCATCAATCTCCTTGTCTTCATCCACCATTTCTCTTGTCCTCCCTTCACTTTGAGCATTTTCTGTTTCCATGTGATCAATTTTATCTTCAGGCATTACATCAAACAGAGGATCTCTTTGAACTGATGATTCTCCTTTTGCTTTCTTCCTCCCTTGTTTGGATACAGACTCTTTGTGCACCCTATGTTTCTTTGAGAAGCTCTTCCTTGGGAATCTTTGCTGCAATGAGACACTCTTCAGATATGCTTTGTGATGTTTGATGACAGGTTTAGCTTGTTTCTTGAGCTTGTTGATCTTAGCCTTCAAGAGTTTGATTTCCTTGGCTTGATCTGAAACCTGTTGACATAAAGAGATACAAAGATCATAGACATTTTGGAGAGTCATATCATCCTCATGCCCGGAAAGGGATGTATCATTCGATGAATGATCTCCAAGATTCTCACCAGAAGGTTCTGGGATTGAATCAGGAACAATAGGAGTGGGTGAAGGTGTTGGTGAAGGTTTGGGTGAAGGACTTGGGGAAGGGTCAGGTTGTTGCTCAAAAGGTACCTCACTAGGTTGAGCAGAAGATGAGTCATGTAGTGACTCATTTGGGGCTAGACTAGTGGGAGCAGGAGAGGGTGATGGTTGTTCATTAGATACTCTTTCTGAGGAAGCACCCTCATCCTGAGTTGGTTGGACCAACATAGTATCAAACAAAGGTGTAACTTTGCCTGAGAAATGTTTGCCCTTCTTAATCATAAAAGAAAAAACTTTACTAGTTAAACTATTTACAGGAAAGTGATCTAAAGGTACAGATATATTAGCTAATTGTCTATCTAAAAATATAGAAATAAAACGAGGATACATAACAAACTTCTTCTTAGCCTCTAGATGTCTAAGCATACCATCAAAAATTAATTTGGAAAAATTATACTTTTGATTAGTTGATAAACAAATTACAGCAGTGGCAATATTTGTAGGAATTTGATCCCAAGAGGTACTTTTGGAACTTAAACAATGATTAATTGTGTGAAATAAAAACCTCCATTGGGGTGAAAACAAAGCTTTATTAAATGTTAACACAGTTAAATCCCCTTCATATCCCATAAGCTGAATAGCATTAAAGATAGCTTGATTTGGTAATGTGTCGATCCCATCAGCATCATCAAAAATAAGATCAGTTCGGATTGATGCCTCAGAGATAGACACAGACTTGCCAGCTACTTTGGCAGTTATGTGCCTTACATTGTTGATTGTTTTGGACTTAGCAGACGTCCAAAACTGTTCAACGAATGTGGTTGAAACAACAGGACTTACAGTGAGCGCATGATAAATATAACTTCTCCGAAGAAAATCAATGACTTCATGAAACTCGACATTCCCTTCAGTCTTTTCCAAGTAGGCGATCATGTTGTGCTTAGGACAGGACTCAAGAGCAGCCATGTTGCTTAGAAGAGTGAGATCGTCGGTAAGAGAGATTAGGGCTTGTAATGAAGAATGTTAGTTAGAGAGATTGCTTGAGTAAGTGTGCGATTGAAATGGATTCTTATAGGTTTAGGAGACCTAATTTTAAAGAAAACGTTCCAATTTACACTTTGTACCCTTGGCGGTATTTTTCTCCAATGTCTCTTTAGCGGTACAAACTTTGCCCAGCGGTACTAACTTTGCATGGTCGGTACTAACTTTGTCCAAACAAAGAATGAACAATGTAAGTATCAAGAATGCTTCAACACCAACAGAAACTCTTCTCAGTGATTCTCTAAATCTTCTTAAGTCTTTGACAAGTATCACTTCTAGATAATATGTATCTATACACTAAAAATGTCATACAAACTATTCAACTATACAACACTAACTAATTGCTAATATTTCTACTAATAGTAGTACTTAGTTTAAAAGCATACTAAATCTCTAATCTGAAATTGCTTGCTTTAAACTAGTTG
Source organism: Tanacetum coccineum (assembly GCA_026074375.1). Classification (NCBI taxonomy): domain Eukaryota; kingdom Viridiplantae; phylum Streptophyta; class Magnoliopsida; order Asterales; family Asteraceae; genus Tanacetum; species Tanacetum coccineum. The sequence continues at coordinate 32,814 of BQNB010001184.1, forward strand.
ATAATGTGAAACGCATATCACGACCTTCCCTCGACATCTACCATACTAACCAATTTTACCTGGCACACATAGCTCCAATGGTACGCATCCCCTTTGTTGTCAAACATGACATAGAATCGTCTCTTGGTGGGTCAAACCACACCTGCAAATACTCTTTGAATGGTCTACTTAATCTCATATCTTCAAAATGCTTCACAAGAGAATTCTTACTCTGAATCCAAGTACGAACAACTTGAGCAATCTTCTTATTCTTGAACAACATCCAACTCTTTCTGGTAATGCCTCCCTCATTAAAACATGGTTTGTCCTTAGGTTTACTATTAGGTACAACACAGTTTCTTGGTCCAGTTGCTACCAGAAAGTGTATGAACCACTTGTTGGTACAGTTTGTTCTTCTTGCATGTTGGTGGTTTAATTTTGATGGGTAGAAAGGTGGAGCATAAGGGTTTAGGGGTTTCTTGGAACAAGTTTGATTTACCATGGTGTGTTTTACCTCTTTCATCCATAGATGACCCATTCATATTGCCTCTCTTTAACCAATGTAGCTTATGGATTTATTATCCCAATTGAAACAACTAAGAACTAAAATCGGCTAACATCAAATGCCTTGGTTAGTAGATCAGCTACATTGTCATTAGTGTGGATTTTAAGCACCTGTATGAGTTTCTTCTCATAAGCATCTCGTATGAAGTGGTGCCTAATTGCAATATGCTTTGTCTTCGAATGATATACTGGATTCTTTACAGTGCAAATGGTGCTTTCATTATCAATGTAGATCTTTGTGTTCATGAAGTTGAACCCATAGTTTAGCATTTGAATTTGAATCCATAAAACTTGCCCACAGCAGCTTGCAGCAGCAACATATTCGGCTTCTGTTGTCGAAGTGGCCACAATGGTTTGCTTTTTGCATTGCCAAGTAATGAGTCTCCTGCCAAGAAATTGACAACCTCTTGTTGTTGATTTCTTGTCAAGATTTGCTCCAGCATAATCACTATCTGAGTAGGATTCCAAGTCAAATAAAGAGTCTCTAGGATACCAAAGGCCCAGTTTAGGTTTTCCTTTAGGTACCTAAAAATTCTTTTAATAGTACTTAAATGAGAGGTCTTTAGAGTGACTTGAAACCTAGAACAAGCACAGACTGCAAACATAATGTCAGGCCTAGAAGCAGTCACATACATTAAGGAGCCAATCATTGACCTATAGAGATGGACATCAACATCATTAGCTTCCTCATCTTTGACTAATGGCTTCTGAGTCTCAATTGGTGTACTGGCAATCTTAACATTTGCAAAGTCAAATTTCTTTAGGATTTCAGCAACATACTTATCCTGGCTAATAAATATACCATTTGGTTTCTGTTTGACTTGTAGGCCAAGAAAGAAAGTGAGCTCTCCCATTGAACTCATCTAAAATCTACTCTTCATCAATGCCTCAAACTCATCACACCAAGACTTCTTTGTAGACCCAAAGTCCACATAGACTTGAACTAAAATGATATCATGTTTGTCCTTCTTTAGGAAGAGAGTTTTGTCAATTGTCCCTCTTCTGTATCCATTCTTCAACAAGAAAGTGGATAAAGTAGCATACCATGCTCTGGGAGCTTGATGTAACCCATACAGAGCTTTAACCACTTTGTAGACTTTCTCAGGATACTTAGGATCTAGGAAACCTGGTGGTTGAGACACATATACCTCTTCATCAATCTTGCCATAGAGAAAGGCACTTTTCACATCCATCTGATAGACTATAAAGCCCATATACGAGGCAAATGCTAAAAAGATCCTTATGGCTTCAAGCCTAGCCACAGGAGCAAAAACTTCATCATAGTCTATTCCTTCCTCTTGCCTGTGTCCCTGAGCAACCAATCTAGCTTTGTTCCTGACAACCACTCCTCTTTCATCCTTCTTATTTCGGTACACCCACTTTGTACCGATTGCCTTTTTCCCATAAGGCAAATCTACTAGGATCTAAACTTTTTGAATCTTAAACTACAATAATTCTTCTTGCATAGTATCAACCCAGTTTTCATCTTCAAGAGCTTTTGAAATCTTCTTGGGTTCATGTTGAGATAGAAAACAAGCGAATAAACAATGATGAAAGTCCTTATGATTGTTTCTCCTTTGCTTTTGAACATAACTAACAAAAGCATGAGCTTCAGAACTTTTATTCACTTTGCTTCTTGTTTATACTGCTAATGTTGGATCTCCTAGAATACGTGCTGAAGGATGAGAGGGATTAATTCTTGATGTGGGAATAGGACTAACATTCACAACTGTTTCTAAATTTGTGAAGTCAGCCTCTGCACCCTCATCATCATAAGATAAATGTGTAAAGATACCATCAGTAGTATCTTGATGAATATCCTTAAGTGGAGGTATTTCAGAGTCATCTTCTTGGGAATTGGTTATGTCAGAAAGAGATAGTCCCTCATTAGGACTGGCAGTACTAACTGGTATGCTAACAGTATTAACAAGGTTAGTACCGCTAGCTTTAGCTGTTGTGCTAACAGTACTAAAAATGTTAGTACTGCTAGACTTAGCAGCGTCTGCATGAGTAACCAAGTTCTTAGTTTCTTGTTCAAGATTCTTTAGGAGAGCTTCAGCTTCCTCATTAGCTTCCTTTTCTTGCCTTTGAAGTCTTGCAAGATCATCCAAAAAGACTTGTTCTTCCTCTCTTGGACCTCCTCTCTTATTATCTGATTTTGAAGCAGATGTGTTTGTGGAAGAATAGGAATGCCATATTGGCAGTTCAAAGCAGTCTTGAGCAGATTCATCTTCTTTTTCAGAATCCCCTGCATCAATTTTGTCTTTTGTACCTGTATTTTGGTTAGATTCTTGTTGACCTGCATGAATGTTAGCTTGATTCTCTGATCTAACAGAATGATAGTTCATAGAATCAGTCAAATAATCAAGGTCAAAAAGCCAAGTTGGTCCTTTCCCTGCAACATTGGGTTTGTTCTCTAAGAAGTTTATGTGCAGGTTTTCTTCAACTCTTTTGGTTTCTAAATTGTATACTCTAAAAGCCTTGCTTTGTAGAGAATACCCAACCAAAAATCCCTCATCAGATTTTCCAGCAAACTTGCCCAAGTGGTCTATGGTGTTCAAGATGGTCACATGGCACCCAAAAGGTCTTATATAACTTATAATTGGTGTCTTACCAGTTAAAAGTTCATAAGGTGTCTTATTATGAGGCTTGGTCACTAATACCCTGTTTAGAACATAACAAGCAGTACTAACTGCTTCAGCCCAAAAAGTGTTAGGTAAAAATGAATCTGCAAGCATGGTCCTTGCTGCCTCAATAAGGGTCCTGTTCTTTCTCTCAGCAACTCCATTTTGTTGTGGAGTTCTGGCATTGCTGTATTCCCTCTTGATCCCTTTTAACCCACAGAATTCAATAACATCCCTGTTTTTAAATTCTGTTCCATTATCACATCTAATAGTTTTAACCTTTTGATTCAATTGGTTCTCTATTTGTCTTATAAAGTCCTTAAGGATTGCACTAGTTTCATCCTTAGTTCTTAAGAAAAATGTCCAACTAAATCTGCTAAAATCATCAGTGATAACCAAACAATAGGTCTTATGGTTTATGCTTCTGACAGATGTAGGTCCAAACAAGTCCATATGAAGTAGTTGTAGGGTTTGACTAATAGAGCTAACTAATTTGGGCTTACAAGAAGCTTTGTGTTGCTTTCCTTTCTGACAAGCAACACAAGTGTGGTCATTTTGAAAAAGCTTTGTAGGTAAACCTCTTACAAGGTTTCCCTTCACAAGTCTATTTAAATTTTTGAAATTTACATGACCCAACCTCCTATGCCATAAGTTAGATTCATCAGTTGTAGCCTTTGCAATTAAACAAGCCAAACCTCCTAAAGGAACAATGTTCTCTAAATTGAAACTGTACATATTGTTTTGTCTGGGGACTTTAAGTAATATTTGATTTTCATCAGGTAACTTAAAATCAGGAGACAAAACAAGACATTCAGTGTCAGTAAACAGAACCTTGTTCTTTTTGTCACACATTTGTGACACAGAAAAGAGATTGAAATGCTGAAGTTCTTTCACAAAGCTTACATCCTCAAAATCTAACTTACCAGTTTTTATTTTCCCTTTACCTGTAATATAGCCTTTACTACCTCCAAAGGCAACAGGGCCACCATTAATGTCTTGAAAGTCAGCAAGGTAAGCCTTGTTCCCTGTCATGTGCCTGGAACATCCACTATCAATAATTCCTTTATTCTTTAGAGTTCTATGTGGATTATCCTGCACATTTAAAAGAAAGAGATTAGACTCTCTTAGGGACCCAAGCCTGTTTGGGCTTGAGTCTGCCTAGTGGATCTTTGAAAGTTGAATAAATTCTAAGGCTAGATCCACCATTGTATTTGGAGAGAATATTATTGTTGTATCCTGGTGTTCTCCATTTACAACCTGCTGAGGACTTAACAGCAGTGTCCCATTTTTCCCCAACAGTACTAACTTCTTTTACCTTAGCAGTATAAACTTTTTGGTTTGAAAAATTTGTTCTTAGTACTGTTGTTCTTTTGAAAGGCCTTGATGATGGTGAATGAGTTTTGTGAAAAACATTTGCTGGTCTAACACCATTCACAATGGGCTTAACAGTATTAACTTTAGATCCGTCAGTACTAACTATTGGCCTGTCAGTACTAACTTTTTCAAAGTCGGTACTAACTCCTTCCTTGTCAGTACTAACTACATCTTCAGTACTAAGTCTAACTTCATCAAACTCCTTGTCTTCATCCACCATTTCTCTTGTCCTCCCTTCACTTTGAGCATTTTCTGTTTCCATGTGATCAATTTTATCTTCAGGCATTACATCAAACAGAGGATCTCTTTGAACTGATGATTCTCGCATTACATCAAACAGAGGATCTCTTTGAACTGATGATTCTCCTTTTGCAATCTTCCTCCCTTGTTTGGATACAGACTCTTTGTGCATCCTATGTTTCTTTGAGAAGCTCTTCCTTGGGAATCTTTGCTGCAATGAGACAGTCTTCAGATATGCTTTGTGATGTTTGATGACAGGTTTAGCTTGCTTCTTGAGCTTGTTGATCTTAGCCTTCAAGTGTTTGATTTCCTTGGCTTGATCTGAAACCTGTTTACATAAAGAGATACAAAGATCATAGACATTTTGGAGAGTCATGTCATCCTCATTCCCTGAAAGGGATGTATCATTGGATGAATGATCTCCAAGATTCTCACCAGTAGGTTCTGGGATTGAATCAGGAACAATAGGAGTGGGTGAAGGTTTTGGTGAAGGTCTGGGTGAAGGTCTTGGGGAAGGGTCAGGTTGTTGCTCAAAAGGTACCTCACTAGGTTGAGCAGAAGCTTATAAACTTTTTGTTTTGAAAAATTTGTTCTTAGTACTGTTGTTCTTTTGAAAGGCCTTGATGATGGTGAATGAGTTTTGTGAAAAACATTTGCTGGTCTTACATCATTCACAATGGGCTTAACAGTATTAACTTTCAGAGCAGTGCTAGTTAGTACTGTCTGTTTGTTAACTTTTTGTCTAGCAGTACTAAAATTGTTAGTACTGCTAGCTTTAGCAGTATTAACTGGATTAATTGCAGTTCTTGTTTGTACTGCTAAAGTAACAAATTGATTTTGTTTGTTTACCCTTTGAACATTGTTCCATGTTGGTTTCCTCACCCCTGTACCATTACCCTTAGTCATATTTTGTTTGTGTAGTTCAACTTGTTTAGCCAATTTTACATGATAATCACAATCTCTTATTAAATGACTAAAACTACCACAGACAAAACATTCTCTTTTAGTAAACCCTTGCCCCAACTCTTTGTTGTTAACCTTAGGTTTTTGACTATGTGTAGACTGATTCTTAACATTTTTCCTAGGAACTAGGTGTATCAAGTCCTTTAGTTTGCACAGACACATATTCATCATCACTATCTGATTCATACTCCTCAATGATAGGAGCATCAGACCAAACCTTAGGTTGAACTTCTACATTTGATTTATTGACAACTGGTTCAGACACTAATTCAGAAGGTTCTGTACTAATGTTAGAGTCACAGGTATCAAGTTCAGTTGTTTGGGATTCAGATTCACTTGGTTGAGTCTTTTCTGGACCATATGTATATTGTGAGTCATCTATTTCAATATCAGGTCCAGAGGGCATATAATTCCCTGTCATGGGTGGGGGTACTGCTTGCATTTCACATGTTTTAACAAGCCTTTTATGCAAAGGTGGATTTTCAAAATCACTTTTATTGCTCTTAAAGACACTTTGCAAAACTTCATTTTCATAACTCAAAATCCCACTATATCTGTAATCACCATACCCGAGCCCAAATTTATCATAGGCACTCATATGATAATTTATAATTTTACCAAGATTTTTTGAAGAATGATTCCATTTGTCTACTATTACTTCTAAATCATCTTTTTCTTTTTGAGCTTTAGCCAACAATTTCTTATGGTATGTTAGAACATCTGTTTTATCATCTAAATCTATTTTCATAAATTTGATTTTTTGTTCATACCAAAGTTGACCTTGTTGATGGGCAACTAACTGTGCTTCAACTTTCTTAAGACCTTGAGTATAAGCCTTTATTTCTACGCTAGCATCACTAAGTTGCTCTCTCTGAGCATCATATAGTCTTTTAAGGTTAGCATAAGACTCTTTACACTCATTTGAACAGGAAGGTACCTGTGTGTCTGATCCTGAGCTGTTGCTAGCCATGAAAGCATAATTTTCATCATCTTCTGAATGAGTTGTCCAGTCAACACTTTCTCCATCAACTGTCACCAATGCTTTAGACTCTTCTTTCTTTCCAGTTCTGCTCCCATCTTTATTTCCAGGATTCCATCCATCCCTCCTCCTGTTATCTTCCTTTGTTCTACACTCTCTTGCAAAATGCCCTGTTTTGTGGCAGTTGTAGCATTCCACTTTGGTTTTATCAAAACCAACAGGTTCTTTTGCATCAAACTGTAGCTTTCTACCAGTCTTCTTGTAGAACTTCTTTATTCTCATGGAGATCATTGCCACTTGCCATTTTAAGTCCATTTCTTCAAGGTCATATTCATCAACTTGGTCTAAGTCCTCATGATCCAATTGAGGACAACTTGATTGGCTTGCAAGCAAGGAATATGATGATGTATGTTCAAGTTTTGAATTATGACCAGAAGTATTGGAAACACCATGAGCGGTACTAACATCATTAGTACTGTTGGTGTTTTCAGAAATGAATGCTACATTTTGCAATTGGAGATGATGCTAGTAGAGCCTTTTACATCAATTTTCAAAGACTCTGAGATTGTTGTAAAGTCATTCAAAACTGAGACTGTCCATACCTGGTTTGTTTCCTCATAATTAAGGAACCTGTTACAGAGGGTAAGTAGAGATCTAGAAATTTTGATTTGCTATTAAGTAGAACACCTGCTCCTTGAATTCTCTAGCTGATGAGAAGACTTTTGAAATCTCTCATAGCCTTTGTGAATCCCATCTGTGTTGGATACAGTGAATCCTTCAAACTGTTGCTTCAAGATGTACTTCTGCATCTTTTTGGATTCATCATTTCCACCAAATCTGGATTTGATGGCATTCCACATTTCTTTTGCATCAGTCATCTTATGGAATTTAGCTAGATGATCTTCTGGAATGGCCATTAGCAAGGTGGTCCTAGCTTTTCTTTCTCTTTCTCTGGCCACTACTTCCTCTCCTGTTTTAGGTGGCAAATTTTTAACTTTGTCCTGATATATCTAGTTGAGATGATACTGGACCATTTCCATTTTGATTACCTCCCAAATTGGATAGTTGTATGAGCAAATAGTGTTCCATCTTCATAGCCTATATATATATTCATCCCTTTTTGAGATTTGGAAGCTGATGTGGGTTTTTTTTTTGAGACTGTATGAGGAGTTTGTTGTGTTGGTGTTTGTTGTTGTGTTGGTTGTGGAGGTGGTGGTGGTGGATTTTCATCTTGTGTTCCAGGACATGTTTAGTTTTGTTGGTTGGGATGAAATAACTGGTTTTATTATGTTCGTCTTATTCAAAGTTTCTCAAAGGTCTCTGATACCAAATTGAAGGTCTTGTTTAAAACTGACTGGAATTTTGCAGCCTATAAAGGATGAAAACAAGATGTATAATACAAATGACTATGTAGAAAAATGGGGGGGGAAACGGGGGATTTTGGGGGGGGGGAATACAATATGTTTAATGCGGAATCTTAAACAGGTGTAAGAAGAAACAAATGAACAAACAGATAATAAACTTTTGTTAAAGTGTTCTTGAAGATTACAGTATTGCTTACTTATGATAACTATATGTTCACTGTATTATCTTTTGTTAGAACTCTCATGATCACCTATGAGTCTAACTATTGCCTAGGGTTCTTTTATATTCAAGGATAACCCTAAAAGGCTTACATATCTTTTTCTAAAATATTCTTAAATATCTTTTATAATATCTCCTAACAGGTACTAACTAACTTTCTATACGGTACTAATCTAAACTAACAGTACTAATATTTTGTACTGTCGGTACTAAGTATAACTGACAGTACTAACTATTTGTACTGTCGGTACTAAGTTAAGAAAACATTAATCCTAACAGACCCATTAGCATAATTCATTATATACATTAAGTTTTCAAATATAAACTCAGAATTGTCATAATTACTTAGGTATTTGACTGAGTCACTATTTGACGTACATTCTATCTATACGTATCACTTCCAGATCGACTAACCGGAAGGTGAGTTTTTCATAGCCCTTACTTTACTGTTTTAAATCTTCTTTGGGGCGGTGGAGAAATTGCTTATTTTTTATGTTGAAACAAGTACATCTTACGGATTTACCTATTTTTTTTTTTTAGGTCTAAAGTCCGATACTCAACCCAACATGCTATATTGCCCTTTTATCATGAACATTAATCTTGTAAGCCTACGAATGTTATAGATAGATCTATCGGGATTGACATCCCTGTTTGTCTTGGACTGACATTAGTCAAGCAAACACAAGTTTTCATTGAGTCAGTACGGATGTTGCGGGTTGGACATCTGCAGGTGTTATCTATGATGATTCATGTTAACGTTTCGGTGTCATGAGCTTAGACAATAGTAAATTTCTTTTCATTGCGATATATAGGATTACTATATTTCATGCCATGGTTATAAATCTTGTGGTTCATCACTATTATCAAACAATAAAACCTATGAACTCACCAACTTTATGTTGACACTTTAGCAATGTTTTTCTCAGGTGTTCTATATTACGGAATATATGGAGTCTGCATTGGTATATTGGCATGTAGAGGTCTATCTCTCGTATCAAGTCCTCTTCACGCCATGAAGTCACAATCCCAAATCTAATCTTCCGTTGCAGTGAATTTGGGGGCGTGACGCTCAAATGTAACCATTAACATCTAAATTTAGGAATAGTCATCTCAAGTGAATCATTTAGCCAAATTTAGTTTTAATACGAAATAATTAACACTGTTATACTCGGTCTAATTCTCAAACGAGCCCACGTTTAATACAACCCGGCCTAATTGAGTCATTAAACCCGGCCTTACAACACATACCCGCTCTAATCAATTTACTATCATAAACTCGTAGCCCAAATTATGTTAAGCCCAATACACTTAAAAAGATTCAGATACCACAAGTACCAAGCCCATTTAGCTAATGACCCGTCAAATAATTCCCACATGTAATTTACTATAACCGGCCTATTTCTTAAATCAAAACAACTAGGTAAAATAGGCCCATTATTTTAACAAAACAGCCGGCCCATTTAACTTTTGCTATACCCAGCCTGTTACAAATCTTGAGTTAAGATCAACATAGACCCATTATTTGTCATAGATCCAATGAATCAATCTCAACCATCTATTTTTTCATCAAAAATAAAAAAACTCACTTTTCACCTCTTTTTTAAAAATAAAATATCTTACAAACGGTAAATCGTCACACGACAAAAAATACACCATCGCGACGAGTATTTTTTTATCTTTCAGTTGACAGGTGACCACGATTATACTTTCGCGGAAACTTTTTTTCAGATTTTTTTTTGCAGTCACGAATTGCGAAAATATATTATGGATTCCGTATAACAGTATATATTTGTTTCGTATAACGAATCATATTATGATTTAAATGAAATCTATTAATATGATTTCATGAAATCATATATGATTTCATGAAATCATATATGATTTCATAAAATCATAATATATGATTTGTGATTCTAACGAACTTTTTTTCAATTTTGTTTCAGTCACGAATTGCGAAAATCATATATGATTCGTTATATAGAATCATATATGGATTTCAGTAAAATCATATTGATTTCATAAAATTCATTATGATTGTGATTCGACGTACTTTTTTTTTCAATTTTGTTTTCAGTTAACGAATTGCGATAAATGTTTTTTCATATATGATTCGTCATATACGAACGGAATCATATATGATTCATAAATCTTATATGATTCCAATAAAAATCTATATGACTTAAATAAAATTATAACAAAAAGTGCGTCGAAAGTGCATAGTGTCGCCCCTCCTCTATAGAAAGATAATATTTATTTAGTCGTGATGATATGTTTGTTTTGCGAAAGATTAACAGTGTGTAGATATTTAATTTTTTTTTTAAAGGTGAAAAGTGGGTTTTTTTATTTTTGATGAAAAAATGAGTGGCTAGGATTGGTTCATTGGGTCTATGACAAATATTGGGTCTATATTGAACTTTTGGCTACAAATCTTACTACACGATCTAATTTATTTACTCTCCGTAATCTTTAGTACTCCCTCCGTCCCATATTAAGTGTCCATAATAGAATCTTTGAGGTCTTTTTTCATCAACTTTGACCATAAATATTTATATATGTGTTATGTAATACTTAATGAAAATTATACCAATGAATGATACATTCAAAACTCTATTCCAAATTATTTATTTCTACATCAAGTAAAAAATAAAACATAACAAGAGATAATTATGGTCAAAGATGAAGAAAAAAGACTTGAAAAAGTCAAGCCGGACACTTAATGTGGGACGGAGGTAGTAGTATATAAAAGAAACAAATCCCTAACTTTTATCACTTCATAACACTAATCCCATAAACTCACGCCCCATCTATCTTTGTCTTTCAAAAATCAGATCCAAACAAAATCTCAACTGCCTTATCATTCCAGTAAACACATCATAACACCAACATTTCATACACAAACTCTGGCAAAAACACAGGCCTGAATCCATAACACCACAAAACTCTTCTTCTTATTTCAATTTTAATTGAACCATAAATGATTTATTTGGTTTATTTATACTCTCGCAAACCAAACGATATAAACAAAGCTCAGTGGTTCATTACTTCAAGAAAAGTCTTCAAGATCTTGATAAGAGGTCTCGGGTAGGTAATTTGATTGCTCTTGTTTAATTCTAAAATCGAATCAAAGATAGAGTATAACATAATTGTTATACATCTTTCTTGATAGTTTCGAATATAAAAGAGGTGTTTATCACCTCACACAGATCTATGATGATTTGTTTCGAGTTGTGTAGATCCTTTTTAAGGTTATGGCATGTCTTTGAAAGATATGAACAAAACATAATCTGAGATCTTATATTTCTTATGTATTATTTTCGAGTCTTGATGTTGATTGGTGATGAGATGGGATCTATTGTGACGAAGGGAATAGGATTAGTTGAGGTTAAATTTATGAGGCTGACGTTGATGTTGTCAGTTGTTGAGACTTGTGGTTTAATTTGAGTCTGTTTTTCTCTACCTTCTACCTTTATGTACTTTTTCTAGGCTTATTTTCTTTTGGTCTGACTCGGTAATAACTGATTTGGCAGACTCTTTGAGTTGACCCGGTCAACTCGATAAATACTGAGTTGACTCGGTTTGGTTTGTGGGTTGTATTATTCGCCTGAGGCACAGTATAATTCGCCTAAGAGAACTGCTTAATTCGCCTCAAAGATGGTATAGTTCGCTTGTACTTTTTGTCTTTTTGCAAAAACCACAAAACTGTACTTTTCTTTTGTCTCAAACCGTGATATGAAGAACACAACTTAACCCAGAAAATAAGCTTCGATTTAAGCTCTTTACACCACAATAAGCTTCTACAAACAAGTTACCCACTCTATAAGCCCAAAACAAAGACGAAATAAGCAGTTTACCCAAAGATTGATATGACCAAAAAATGACCCAAAATATGCTTTAATGAAAGTTTTACCCAAAGATACTACCCACAATATGAGATATTTAAATTTGACCAAAATAAAAACAGTACACTTTTTGATCTAAAAAAATAAGGATTTCAAGACCCAAAAGAATGAATATATGATGTTTTTGGACTATGGAGAGTGAAAATTACATACAGGGCATATCAGCAACAAATCATAAAAAACTGTGACAAATGTGACAGAATGAGACTCACGGGACCAAAAAATAAAACCAACCCAAGATTAGAACCTAGGCGCGGTTACCAATTAAAGAAACTAAAGAATCTATGATTCGGTGGTCGGGGAGACTCAAACCATGAGATAGCCATATTGTAGAGAGAGTAGAGAGAGAAAGTAAAGTGTAAAATAAGATAGAACATGAAAAGGATACAAGAGTCTCAACCATTCCATGGAAGCTATGGAGGGGTATTTATAGCCCACACGTATACTAAGTTTACAAGAATGTCTATTCTAGTCTCTGGGTGTGGTGCTATTATAAACTATGGTAATTCCATAAATGTCGTCACATAAATGAATTTCTAACAACTACTTTCACTATTATTTTTATATATCCGAAGTATGGAGGATTATGGATAAATTATCCGGATTTATTGAGATTGTGAGATGGTGAAAATACACCGAAATTCATAGTGTATAAAAAAAATAAAAAAAGAGAAAATAAAAAAAATTGACTTGCAGAGTATTGTTGTATGTTGGTCGAAACAAACCAACCATGTATCTTCTTGTATAAAGTGGTCGATATCACCACTTATGTTGTATAGTATGTATATTATGGAAGTTTGGGAGTTGGTCGTTATGGGAACGCCAACTAAGGTTGTTTGATCATTCTATTAATCAAGGCATTTATTGAGCCTAATTCGTGTCTACTTAAGCGTGAGTATTCCGTGTTAAAGCGTGAGTTGGTCTATAATTTTGTGTCTTTTTTAAGGGATGGTGAGGAAAGTTACTAGCAACTTGTACCTTATTTGTTTAGGACTTAATCTATTTGTTTTGTTTATTTTTATTTAACACCAATTATATATTTCCCTTACGTAATCCCTACCTTTGGTTTGCTCGAATAAGGATGCGAGCAATCACGCGTATCTATTCCATCGTTATGGATGTGTATGTGTGGTTTTTCCTACTTTGTTGGTGTATTACTGTTGGAAAAGGATTGGAAGATCCATACCCTATATCATTCTTTATCCTAACCCTTGGTTTAATCTCGAATGTATGGGATTAGTGGAGCAATAAGTATGTCTATTCCATCATTATGGATGTGTATATGTGGTTTTGTCGCCCTTGTTCATGTGGTACTTTTGGTAAAGATTACTTGATCCTATTCTTTAGCTTATTCGAGTTATGGAATTGAGTAATCACAAGTGTCGCGTTCATGGATTTGTTCGTGCATTTGCAGTTTGTCGCCTTTCTAGAATATTGGTATCTTTTAGTGATTGAGAAGAATGATCAAAGCCTTAAACCTTATCATTTAACCCAATTTACCTTTATAGACTTGTTACTCATTGGCTTTAGTGGTGGAGATGTATATCCTTGCCAAGCTTATGATAGAATACTTGTCACGACTAAGCAATTAAACGAATTACTTAAATTTTACCACATAGATTAGTTGAGTGATTGGAGTGATTTCATTTTCCTACTTTGTGAGGTTGGTTGTGTACTAGTAATTGAACGAATGATTGCTTAAATGAAAAATCTTTGACTATGGTTAGGATACATTTTCATAAGTTTTATAAAATCTACTTGAGGACAAGTAGAATTTAAATAGGGGGATATTTGATGACATCAAATAACGTCACTTTTATAGCATCATTTATCCTATGTTTCTTACCTATTATTGTATAATTATTGCACGAATTGGTACTTAATTGTTCATATTTGATATTTGCATTAATTATGGAGTACTTTGTGAAGATTAGCTAAAAGGCACACATTTTGGTGCTTAAACGAAGAAATCTGAAGAATAATATTTTGACATCCAATACGCCGTATCCATCAAGGAAGATACAGCGTATCTGTGCCTGCACTTCACAAGAAACCACGAAGAATTAAAGATGTATACGCCGTATCCAGAAGACCAATATGCGTTGTATCCTATATTGAGTAATTAAATATTCTGTAAGATATTGAACGTGGCCCCTACTTCAAGAAACCCCCAATATGTCGTATTGACTTCAACCAATACGGCATATCGATGAAATTTCAGAGACTATAAATACAAATCCCTAAACACGAGTTAAGGGTGTGCTTAACCATATTTTCGAGACCGTAACCACAAAAATCAATTTTCAGAAGGCAAGAAGAGCAAAGAAGGTCAAGCAACGTGCTTAATTCGATAGGAAACACCTTGTAATTCTCATACTCTTAATAATCGTTTGATTTTTGGTATCATTCATTTAACTCGGTTAGTTTACCTTGGTTGATTCGATTATTATTATGTATTCATTACAATGGTTATCGGCTAATACCGTTAGGTATTAGCCATGTTTATGAAGATTTTAACATTTGGTTTGTTTATCTCAATTTCTTAATTCATCGTTTATTATTGATTATGTTTATTAATTTATACTTATTTACGTGCTTAAGTATGCGACCTATCATTTAACTGGATCTAGGAATGCAAAATATCATGCTAGCTAGATACCGGGATAGCTCTCCATATCTGCAATTTATATATCTATAATCATAGGATCACAAATAATGACCTATCCTTGCCATTGGTTTAAAGAACAAGTTGGACTAGCAGGTGACCTGGGATCAACAAATGATGTTCTGATTCCCTTGGTAAGGACTTGGACAGTGGACTACTAGTATATAAAGAGCTGTTAAGTAGTAAGTTAGTAAAGTCTCGTTGAGCTAGGGTTTAATAAGATCACCATTATTAATCTCCTAAGATAGATTATAATCAACAAATGATTGCTTTATGTGGATGCGTCTAATTATGACAGAATTAGCGTGTCTAGGTTTTAGGAAGAAGTACCGCCTAAATCTAAGAATGATATGCCCTTCGAGATAAGTCAATCATTGCACTAATAAACAAACCTGCGTTTTAATTAGACTAATCATGGTTAATATAGTTTCCTTATAATTGGCTTGACCGCTCTTTTATCTTTTGATTATCTGCTTGCGTGTGTTATCGTGTCACAATCACGAAGTTTATCCTTATGGCACTGCAAAGTGGTCTCTTGCTGGTGGTTTTAATTTCAAAGTCAATGCACAACCATCTTAAGCACTACTATGGATGGGGATACACACCATTGGTTATCCAGGACCTCAGGGTGGGGGAAAAAAAAAAACCTTTTGTTTCCCTAAAGGACAACTGAATTCAAGGGATCCGAGTAGAGCCTTGCGATCGGTAACCAAAAACAAGCCGCTTCGTGGGAGTTCACCCCATGCTTATCCTTTTCTTTTTCTAACCTCTAATGTGTTGTGATATTGAGGGGCCCTTTACCCTTCGATTCTCGTTGTTTGTTGGTCTGTGTTGGGATTTGGCAGGATAACCCAACATTTCAAGAATTCCTCTCGTGTTAGATGCTCATTCCGTGCACAGCATCGTGTTTCTCATCCTTTGTGTGATTTAGTTTGGGGTGGGAGATAAATATCCTTTCCCAATTATTATTCGATTTAACGATATTATCTTGGTCTACTTCATAAACGGCTTAGATTTTCGTAAGAAATTAAGAACCCGACCTAACATTGAGGACATTGTTTTGTTTTATGTTTGGGGAAGGGAATCTATCATTATGATGTTGCTTGCTTATTGTTTTTGTCTAAGTACCCGTTTTTCCACAAAAAATAGCAAAAATTTTAAATTTTTCAGTCTTATTTAATATTAAAAAAAAAAAAAAAAAAAAAAAAGTGTTAAGACAATAATGTAGGTTTTCCGTTGGTAAGAATAAGAAGTAATTTTTGACCCGATTGAACGTGTTGAGTTCTAGCTTTTTTCCTTAACAATTAATGAAGATAGTTATGATAAGTCTAGACATGCTAGGATGAATCGTTAGTATACAGGAAAGCTTTTGTGCTAATCTCAGTAGATTTTAAATATGCCGGTTGGATTTTATACTAGCTAAGCATTTGCATATATTCTTTGTGAAGACAGAAATGATAGTGTTATTTATAAGTCTTGTATAAACATAGAATCGTTGGATTTCTTTCAAGTATTATGTATTACTTGTGGCTTTTTCTACGGACCTTTCACAATCACCAATGTTTTATCCTTATGGCACTGCCAATGTTGTTCTCTTGCTGATGGTTCTAATTTTCAAAGTCAAACTGCCACCATCTTAAGCACTACTATGGAGGGGTTACACACATTGGTTTATCCAGGACCTCCAGACTTTCCCTAAGGACTACTGAATTCAGGTGATCGAGTCGAGATTTTGGGCGACTCTGGTAATCAAAAACAAAAAGGCTTCGTGGGCGTTCACACCATGCTTATCCTTTTCTTTCTATTTTTTGTTACTTCTATTTTCTAACTCTAATGTGTTTGTGATATTGAGGGCCCTTCCCTTCGTTTCTCGTTGTTTGTTGTCCCGTTGTGTTGAGATTTGGCAGGATTAACCCAACATTTTCATGATCCCTCTCGTTATATTGTTCGATGCCCTAATTCCGGAGCACTCGAGTTTCTCTTCCTTTGTGTGTAAATTAGGTTGGGAGAGCATATACCTTTAATTATTAGCGTTTAACGAATTAATTCTTTGTATACTTCATAAACGGCTTAGATTTTCGTAAGAACCCGACCTAAACATTTGAGGACAATGTTTTGTTTTGTTTGGGGAAGGGAATCTATCGATTTGATGCTTGATTGCTTATTGTTTTGTTCCTCACGTACCGATTTTCCCACAAAATAGCGAAAATTTTAAAATTTTTCTAGTCTTTTTTCATTTATAAAAAAACAAAAAAAAAAAAGTGTTTAAGACACATAATGTAGGTTTTTCCGTTGGTAAGAATAAGAAGTTAATTTTTTGACCAGATTGAACGTGTGTTGGTTCTAGCTTTTTCCCTTAACAATTAATGAAGATAGTTTATGCTTGGTATATGACATGCTAGACTTGAAGGTTTAGTAAAGAAATGCTCTGTGCGAATCTCAGTAGATTTTAAATAGGCCGAGAGTTGGATTTTATATATGGCTAAGCATTTGCAGATATCTTGTGTAGAAGAACAAGAATGATAGTGTTATTTATAAGTCATGGTATTTATATAATTAGATAGTTGGATTTCTTTCAAGCTATATGTATTACTTGTGGCTTTTTCTCCAATATATGGCTTCGTTTCACTCTTTTAATATTGAATGTTTAATAAATAGAGTTGTATGGTTTTTTTGGTTTATAATTAGCTAATAGGAAGTTTTTCTTTGTCCTTTGTGATATGATGAGTACACATCGGGAATACTTTTAATTTGGCTTAAAAATACAAAAATATAATAAATAAGTATCTCTGCAGGATTACTTCTGTGTCGGAGGCTGGGCCGATGTTCGGAGTTTTCATATAAGTAGAGTCGTGTCATAATAAGTAGTATAACCTCTTGGTCGACCTCGCTATCGATGTGGCTTCGAGATAAAAGACACGGTTTATTACTTATATAATCCATGGTTCGAAAATTATGTTTGCTACTTCTTGTCGGAGGCAGTGGGCCGATGGTTAGTAGCCTACTAAATGACTGAGGTTTAATATATGTTGCTTAATTTTTGTCTTATTTTGTGGCCTTAAAGGCTTAAGGGTTATATGTTGCAATAAGATTTGGTTCATTCTTGTTTAAAGAGCCTTAGGGTATATGACATGAATGGTGCCTTGCTTAAGTAGCCTAATAAAAAGCCAAATTTTGGTCGCCTCGATGTGGACTTTATTCTCGATTGCATTTGATCTTTTGAGAAGGGCTAGGAGCTAATTATTGCATTTCTTTCCCATTGCATTTATTTCTGATTTAATAGTATCGAAAACAAAATGTATTATAGAGCCTTCGGGTTATGACTTATGTAAAATCCTGAGATTAAAAAGTTAGGATTTGCGGGAGGAAAAGTAAGTACACATTTCAGTATTTATGAGTAGTGTTAGTGTCTGACTTGTTTTAGCGATGATCTTGTTTATAAGACTTAGATGGGAAAATGTGGGAAAAATCGGGGATGATGAAAGTTATCTTTTAGTCGCTTAATTGTTGCTTTTTGTTCTATGATCTAAAAGTTACCCATGTGGTAATGAAAACATTGCATTATTTCAAACACAAAAAATATAATGTGAGTTTAGGTAGTTAATAATCAAAAAAAAAAAAAAAAAAAAAAAAAAAAAAAAAGAGGAAAAAATCTTAGAAAAATGGGAAGTCGGGTGTTTTATTTATAATTGTGATCTCTCTTATCTCTCTCAAACTAAAACTCTTTGCTACTTTTTCAAAGGTTTAGTTTGGGTGTATTTTCCGAGGTATTTGGTTATAAGGAATGTGATTATTGCGTTGAGGACACACAATCGTTTTAGTCTTGGGGAATTTTTGGATTAGTGTTGATACACATATCTATTTATGCTTAAAATAACCCAAATGAACCCAATACGGATCAAAAATGGCATAATAAATGTGCTTGTATCTGAGTAGTTTTATGTGTGAAGGTAGGATATGTTCATAAAGATCACAAGTAATAAGTCAAAATGGACACTTCATGAAGAACGGATGATACCAAATGACACGATTTGACGTAGATCCAAGATGCTAAAGTAATCAAAAGCCTGAAGCCAGATGAGATCTGGACGATGAAGTGATGATGAAAAGGTTTACGATGGAATGAATTTTGAAATTAGAATTCGGGGGGGGTTGTTTATATTAAGGAGAGTTGATCGCAGATCCAGGATAGTGGATTTGGGTGATAATTTTTGGGTTTGGTGTTTTAGGGTTTTGGGGATCAGTAAACTTTATATTGGGAATGTGTGGGGGTTGTTGGTAAGATTTGGATGGGAATCTTTTTGGATCGGGGATTGGGTTTAAGGGGGGATTTCGTAACTGGGTGGACTAAGGGATGAATTTTTTGGGTCTTGAAAAGTTTAAATGGTCAATTTGGAGCGTTAACGATCCACGTTTACACAGACATATCCACGGGATTTTAGCTTTTACAACTGGGTGGGGTATGGGTGGGGAACTTACTTGGTACACCTTATGCGCTTCTATATTATATATCACTCAAGTTTTAAGCTAAGCACTTGTTCTTATCAATTTTGTTAAGCAGTGGCAGGATTGAGGGGTAAAATCTAAAATTTTGGTAATGTGGGGGTTTGTGAACAAACTTAAAGGTTTACATGCAAGCTAGTGCATGATGTTACAGTTACTGGGAATCACAGGGATTTTGGGAATGGGGATTAGGGATTGCGAAGGGGGTCGGGACTGTGCTGAAGTGTGGGTGGGGGGTAATAGCCTATTTTAGTTATATCGGCTATTTCCACGTCAATGATCCGGGTTTTTACACATTTTAATACGCAAACGGATCTGAGGTTTAAACAAGGACAAGAGAAGGAAAAGATTGAACGGGCTGTGAGATGAAGTGGATTATTTGATTATTAGAGGTTATCTTGATGGAACACTTTTGGGTGGGGGGGGAATAAGATAAGGCTAAAAGGTAACATGTGCTCTAAGCCTTCGGGTTATAATATACCCCCCTCATTCCTGCTTATGGGAGTGGGGTTTTTTTAATTTTTTCAGTTTTATTCTTTAGTAGTTTAATTGTTTTTTTTTCGATTTCAGTTTTTTCCTTCAGAGTGTTTTTTTAATGTAATTTCAATTTCATGTTATTTCATTTCGAATTGTAAGAACTTTTTTTTCAGATTTAATAAAAGTGTTATTTCATATTAATTCGTTTCCTCATTTAAATTCTGTCAAAGTATTTGTGTTTGTGTTTATCGTGATGAAGGGCTTGATACAGCCTGGAATTGGATGGCTGCTATGGTATCAAGAGGTTTTTAGAGCTGAGGGTCAGCATTAGGACTGAGTTTAGGATTGTTTGTTGGTTTGATTTAGGGCTTATGTGGGTTAAGCCATAAGCCCACACAGCTTATTGCTTTCCTGTTCTAGCTGGAAAGCTAAGGTACACATTTATTAAGTTTCAATAATTTTTTTATATTGTCTTAGTAATTCTGTTTACTTTGTTATGCTTTTCTTTAAAATAGTTAAATATTAGTTGATAAGCAGTTTTGGATTTTGCTGAATTGAATTAAGCAGTTTTCATATTTAAAGTAGACAAAATTTGTCATGTGGTTTTGAGGTGATTAATTAATTCAGTTTTAGGTAGACTGATAAGCTGCTAGAGCTTATCAGTGTGTTTTAGCTTATCATTGCTTATTAAAATAAGTTAGAAAGTAGCTTTTAAGAAAATTTGTCTTTTAAAGTTTAGTTAAATAAGCTGTTTGCAGTCAAAAAGGATGCTGGTTGTTAAATTTTAGAGGTTCAGGGGCCTGTCTTGCATTTTTTTTATAGTTTCTGTTAGTTTAAATTTACACAGTTAGTCCTTGTTAGTTACGCAGTTAGTCCTTAGTTAATTGCATAATTAGTCCTTCGTTAGTTTAATTGTTAAGTCTAGTTAGTCCCTAGGTTAAGGGACTGCGTCTGTCAATTGATCAAACTTTGTGTGTTTTATAAAACTTTAAATTTTCCCCGCCTACCCTTATCTTTCTGTTTTGTCACTTTCGGCCCATGTGTTTGTTTGGTTTTAGTTTAAGTTTTATAAAAATAGTTTTTATAAATAATAAATTAGGTTTTTAGTTTAATTACTTAAATTAGTTTAAAATAACTCATTTAAAAATTCGAGGCTTATTTTGATAAATTAATTTTCTGCATTATTTCTTTTTATATATAATATTTTTATATAATTTTTAGTCTAAGTTTTATATTTTTAAAAAAAAAATTATTAATTTTCGAATTTAGTTTTTAATATTTCATTTTCAAAAATCAAATAAAAATACAAAAAAAATTATTTTAGTTTTAAAATCACTTAAGTCATTTTTATAGAAAAGTAACTTTTATCTTTATTTTTAAACATTTAATTTTCAAACTTTTAGTTTAATTTTCAACTTTAATTTTAAATTTTAATCTTTTAAATTAGTAATAAAAAAATGTTTTTCTCATCTTTTTAAGTAATTTAGAATTAATTCAGTTTAAAAAGTATTTTTCTTAGTTTTTATCAATTTAATTTCTATTTTTAGAATTTAATTTAGATTAAATAGTATTTAATTCATAAAAAATTCCGAAAAGCCCTTAAAAAAAATATTTTTCTTTTTCTAAAATTTTCTTTAGCATTAATTTAGGTTTAGGAATCTAGTTTACATTTTTAAGATTTAAATTGCATTTGTTTCTTAAATGTCGCATTTTTTCGTATTAGTTTTAAATTTGCTAATTAGTTGTATAATTGTGCCTTTAATTTTAGTAGTATAATATATCAAAAATTTTCTTTGCTTCATTTCAAATCAGGAATCCAAACCTAACGAGGTTTATTCCATTGCACGAGTCATTGGGGAAAACGACCGGGTGATCATAATTACGGTTTTAATTTACATTTTGAATATTCATATATTTTTGAGAGTGAATTTTTTCAAGGGTAACTTGGTAACTTTCTTTATTTACTTCGGGAATATATTTTTATTGATATATTCTTTAGTATAATAACTTGCAATAACAACATCAATGATCTTCATGAAATCGACATTCCCTTCAGTCTTTTCATGTATGCGATCATTGTTGTGCTTAGGACGGGATAAGAGCAGCAATGTTGTTAGAGAGAGAGGATCGTAGGTAGAAGAGATTAGGGGCTTGTAAAGAAGAATGTCAGTAGAGAGATTGCTTTTGAGTAAGTGGTGCGGTTGAGCTGGATTCTATAGTTTTAGGAAGATCCTATTTTTAATAGAAAACGTTTCCATTTGTCCATTTGTTTCCCTTGTCGGTTTAATTTTTCTACAATTGGCTCTTTAGAGGTACAAACTTTGCCCAGCGGGTTCTATACTTTGCATGGTCGGGTACTAACTTTGTCCAACAAAGATTTGATCAATGTAAGTATCAGAATGCTTAAGTACCAATCAATAACTCTTCTCAATGACTCTCTAAATCTTTCTTAATGCATTGACAGCATCACTTCTAGTTAATAATGTATCCAAAACACCAAACAAATTTCATACAAACTATACAACTATACAACTACACGACTAGTTTGCTAATTTTCTTACTAAGTGTAGTACTTTACTTCTGGATAGTTTAAAGCATTACTAAATCTCTAATTGAAATTGTTTGCTTGAGATGATTAATTCCCTGTCAATAACCTTACTCAACCAATTTACACTTCCACAATTCGCTCCATTGTTTCGCATTCCCCTTTGTTGTCAAACATGACATGACTCGTTCTTCTTTTTTGGGGGGTTTTGGGGTCGAACCACACCGGCAAATACTCTTTGGATGGTCTACATAATCTCATGTCTTCAAAATGCTTCACAAGAGAATTCTTACTCTGAATCCAAGCACAAACAACTTGAGCAATCTTCTTACTCTTGAACACAGCAACTCTTAATGGTAATGCAAACATGAGATTTCCAAACTGCTTCAGAAGTCGTAAAGTTCACAAACGTATACCCGACATTCAGACAATGCTTAACATCAGTTGGTAGAAAGGTGGAGCATAAGGGTTTAGGGGTTTCTTGGAACAAGTTTGATTTGCCATGGTGTGTTTTACCTCTTTCATCCATAGATGACCCACTAAAAGTACGGTAAGAAAAAATTAGTTCACGTTGAGTAGTGTTCATAATTAGATGTGTGTGAGAGAGATGATATGTTCAGGAGATGAGAGGTTTTATAGACAATACTTCATATTGCCTCCCTTTAACCAATGTAGCTTATGGATTTATCATCCCAATTGAAACAACCAAGAACTAAAATCGGCTAACATCAAATGCCTTGGTTAGTAGATCAGCTACATTGTCATTAGTGTGGATCTTAAGCACCTGTATGAGTTTCTTCTCATAAGCATCTCGTATGAAGTGGTGCCTAATAGCAATATGCTTTGTCTTCGAATGATATACTGGATTCTTTACAATGCAAATGGTGCTTTCATTATCAATGTAGATCTTTGTGTTCATGAAGTTGAACCCATAGTCTAACATTATTGATTTTTAAATCCATAAAACTTGCCCTACAGCAGCTTGCATAGCGCGACATATTCGGGCTTCTGTAGTAGAAGTGGGCCACATTGGTTTGCTTTTTGCATTGCCAAGTAATGGAGTCTCTTGCCAAGAAATTGGACAACTCCTGTTGTGGATTTCCTGTTCAGATTTGCTGAGCATAATCATATTTGTGTAGGATTCCAAGTAAATGAAGACACTCTAGGATACCAAAGGCCCAGTTTGGGTTTGCCCTTTAGGTACCTAAAAATTCTTTTAACAGCACTTAAATGAGAGGTCTTTGGAGTGACTTGAAACCTTGAACAAGCACAGACTGCTAAAATTATGGTCAGGCCTGAGAAGCATGTCACATACATTAAGGAAGCCAATCATTGACCTTATAGAGATGGACATTTCAACATCACTGGCTTCTCTCTTCTTTGAATAAAGGGCTTCTGAGTCTCAATTGGTGTATTGGCAGTCTTCACACTTGCAAAGTCAAACTTCTTCAGGATTTCAACAACATACTTATCCTGGCTAATAAATATACCATTTGGTTTCTGTTTTGAACTTGTACGGCCTAAGATAAGAAAGTGTGCTCTCCCATTGAAATCATATGAAATCTACTCTTCCATCAATGCCTCAAACTCATCACACCAAGGACATTCTTTGAAGACCAAGATGATATCATCCACATAGACTTGAACTAATTGATATCATGTTTGTCCTTCTTTAGGAAGAGAGTTTTGTCAATTGTCCCTCTTTTGTATCCATTCTTCAATAAGAAAGTGGATAAAGTAGCATACCATGCTCTGGGAGCTTGATGTAACCCAACAGAGCTTTAACCACTTTGTAGACTTTCTCAGGTTACTTACAGGATCTAGGAAACCTGGTGGTTGAGGACACATTATACCTCTTTCAATCAATACTTGCCATAGAGAAAGCACTTTTACATCATCTGATAGGACTTTAATGCCCATATACGAGGCAAATGCTTAAAGCTTATGGATTCAAGCTTAGCCACTTGAGCAAAACCTTCATCATAGTCTATTCCTTCTTCTTGTCTGTGTCCTTTGAGCAACTAATCTAGCTTTGTTCCTGAAAACCACCTCTCTTTCATCCTTCTTATTTCGGTAACAACCCTCTTTGTACCGATAGCCCTTTTTCCCATAAGGAAATCTTACTAGGATCCTAAACTTTTTGAATCTCAAACGGCAACAATTCTTCTTGCCATAGCATCAACTCCAGTACTTTTCATCTTCAAGAGCTTTGGAAATCTTCTTTGGGTATCATGTTGAGATAGAAAAACAAGCAAATAAATAAAAGATGAAAGTCCTTATGATTGTTTTCATTTGCTTTTGAAAATAATAACAAACAGCATGAGCTTAAGTGAATTTTATTCTACTTTGCTTCTTGTTTGTACTGCTGATGGTGGTATCTCTGAATAAGTGCTGAGGATGAGAGGGATTAATTCTTTGATGTGGGAGTAGGACTAACATTCACACAGTTTCAAATTTGGAAGTCAGCCTCTGACCCTCATCATCATAAGATGAATGTGTAAAGATCCATCAGTAGTATTCTTTGATGAATTTCTCAAGTGGTAGGTATTTCAGAGTCATCTTCTGGGAATTGGTCTGTGGTCAGAACTAGATAGTCCCTCATTTAGGACTGGCTATACAGTACTAACTTGTATTGCTAACAGTATTAACAAAGTTAGTACCGCTAGCTTTAGTTGTTGTGCTAACAGTACTAAAAATGTTAGTATGCTAGACTTAGCAGCTCCTGCCTGAGTAACCAAGTTTCTCAGTTTCTATGTTCAAGATTCTCCTGGAGAGCTTCAGCTTCCTCATTAGCTTCCTTTTCTTTGCCTTTGAAGTCTTGAAAGCTCATCAGATGGTATTGTTCTTCCTCTCTAGGCCTCCTCTCTTATTAATTTGTATTTTGAAGGCAGATGTGTTTGTGGAAGAATTGGAATGCCTTATTGGCAGTTCAAAAGCAGTCTTTGAGCAGATCATCTTCTTTTCAGAATCCCCTGCATCAATTTCGTCTTTTGTACCTGTATTTTGGTTTAGATCTTGTTGACCTGCATGAAGGTTAGCTTGATTATCTGATCTAACAGAATGATAGTTCATAGAATCAGTCAAATAATCAAGGTCAAAAAGCCAAGTTGGTCCTTTCCCTGCAACATTGGGTTTGTTCTCTAAGAAGTTTATGTGCAGGTTTTCTTCAACTCTTTTGGTTTCTAAATTGTATACTCTAAAAGCCTTGCTTTGTAGAGAATACCCAACCAAAAATCCCTCATCAGATTTTCTAGCAAACTTGCCCAAGTGGTCTATGGTGTTCAAGATGGTCATAATGGCACCAAAGGTCTTAGAATATCTTATAATTGGTTGTGCTTTACCAGTTAAAAGTTATTAAGGGTGTCTTATTATTGAGCTTGTCACTAATACCCTGTTTAGAACATAACAAGCAGTACTAACTGCTTCAGCCCAAAAAGTGTTAGGTAAAAATGAATCTGCAAGCATGGTCCTTGCTACCTCAATAAGGGTCCTGTTCTTTCTCTCAGCAACTCCATTTTGTTGTGGAGTTCTGGCATTGCTGTATTCCCTCTTGATCCCTTTTAACCCACAGAATTCAATAACATCCCTGTTTTTAAATTCTGTTCCATTATCACATCTAATAGTTTTAACCTTTTGATTCAATTGGTTCTCTATTTGTCTTATAAAGTCCTTAAGGATTGCAACATAAGGTTTCTTCGCTTTAGTTTTATAGAAAAAATGTCCAATAAAATCTGCTAAAAAATCATCAGTGATAACCAAACAATAGGTCTTATGGTTTATGCTCCTGACAGATGTAGGTCCAAACAAGTCCATATGAAGAAGTTGTAGGGTGTGGCTAATAGAGCTAACTAACTTGGCCTTACAAGAAGCTTTGTGTTGCTTTCCTTTCTGACAAGCAACACAAGTGTGGTCATTTAGAAAAAGCTTTGTAGGTAAACCTCTGACAAGGTTTCCCTTCACAAGTCTGTTTAGGTTTTTGAAAATACATGACCAACCTTCCTATGCCATTTTGTTAGATTCATCAGTTTGTAGCCATTTGATAGTTAAACAAGCACACTCCTGATAGGACAATGTTTTCCTAAATTGAAACTTTACCATATTGTTTTGTCTGGGGACTTTAGAGTAATATTTGATTTTCATCAGGTACTTAAAAATCAGGAGACAACAACAAAGACATTCTGGAGTCAGTAAACAGAACATTGTTCTTTTTGTCAAAATTTGTGACACAGAAATAGAGATTAAAATGCTTGAAGTTTCTTTCACAATAAGCTTACATCTCAAAATTAACTTACCAGTTTTTTATTTTCCCTTTACCAGTAATCTAGGCCTTTACTTCCTCCAAAGGCACCAGGGGCCACTTAAAATCTTGAAAGTCAGCAAGTCAAGCCTTGTTTCCCTGTCATGTGCTGTTGGAACATCCACTATCAATACTTCCTTTATTCTTTAGATTTCTATGTGGATTATCCTGCACATTTAAAAGAAAGAGATTAGTCTCTCTTAGGGACCCAAGCCTGTTTGGGCTTGAGTCTGCCTAGTGGATCTTTGAAAGATGAATAATTTCTTAGGCTAGATCCACCATTGTATTTGGAGAGAATATTTTTGTTGTATCCAGGTATTCTCCATTTACAACTTGCTGAGGACTTAACAGCAATGACCCATTTTTCCCCAACAGTACTAACTTCTTTTACCTTAGCAGTATAAACCTTTTGGTTTGATAGATTTGTTTTTAGTACTGTTGTTCTTTTGAAAGGTCTTGATGATGGTGAATTAGTTTTATGAAAAACATTTGCTGATCTTACATCACTCATCATGGGCTTAACAGTATTAACTTTTAGAGCAGTGCTAGTTAGTACTGTCTGTCTGTTAACACTATGTCTAGCAGTACTAAAATTGTTAGTACTGCTAGCCTTAGCAGCATTAACTGGATTTGTTCCAGTTCTTGTTTGTACTGCCAAGGGTACAAACTGATTTTGTTTATTTACCCTTTGAGCATTGTTCCATGTTGGTTTTCTCAAAATCTTGTTGGTTCTTTCCCTTGAACCATTTCCCTTAGTCATATTTTGTTTGTGTAGCTCAACTTGTTTAGCCAATTTTACATGATAATCACAGTCTCTTATCAAATGACTAATACTACCACAGACAAAACATCCTCTTTGAGTAAACCCATGCCCCAACTTTTTGTTGTTAACCTTAGGTGTTTGACTATGTGTAGACAGATTCTTAACATTTTCCCTAGGAGTTTTTATTTGCTTGGATGCAAAACTAGGTATATCAAGATCTTCTATTTTTACAGACACATACTCATCATCACTATCTGATTCATACTCCTCAATGATAGGAGCATCAGACCAAACCTTAGGTTGAACTTCTATATTTGATTCATTGACAACTGGTTCAGACACTAATTCAGATGTTTCTGCACTAATGTTAGAGTTACAGGTATCAATTTCACTTGGTTGAGTCTTTTCTGGACCATAAGTATATTGTGAGTCATCTATTTCAATATCAGGTCCAGAGGGCAAATAATTTCCTGTCATGGGTGGAGGAACTGCTTGCATTTCACAAGTTTTAGCAAGCCTTTTATGCAAAGGTGGATTTTCATAATCACTTGCATTGCACCTAAAGACACTTTGAAAAACTTCATTTTCATAACTCAAATTCCCACTATATCTGTAATCACCATACCCAAGCCCAAATTTATCACTGGCACTCATAGAATAATTTATAATTTTACCAAGATTTTTTGAAGAATGATTCCATTTGTTTACTATTACTTCTAAATCATCTTTTTCTTTTTGAGCTTTAGCCAACAATGTCTTATGGTATGTTAGAACATCTGTTTTATCATCTAAATCTATTTTCATAAATTTGATCTTTTGTTCATACCAAAGTTGATTTTGTTGATGGACAACTAACTGTGCTTCAACTTTCTTAAGACCCTGAGTATAAGCTTTTATTTCAACACTAGCATCACTAAGTTGCTCTCTTTGAATATCATACAGTCTTTTAATGTTAGCATAAGACTCTTTGCACTCATTTGAACAAGAAGGTACCTGAGTGTCTGATCCTGAGCTGTTGTTAGCCATGAAAGCATAGTTATCATCATCTTCTGAATGAGTTGTCCAGTCAACACTTTCTCCATCAACTGTCACTAATGCTTTAGACTCTTCTTTCTTTCCTGATATGCTTTCATCTCTATTTCCAGTTCTTCTCCCTTCTCTATTTCCAGTATTCCATCCATCCCTCCTTCTATTTTCTTCCTTTGATCTACACTCTCTTGCAAAATGCCCTGTTTTGTGGCAGTTGTAGCACTCCACTTTGGTTTTATCAAAACCAACAGGTTCTTTTGCATCAAACTGTAGCTTTCTACCAGTCTTCTTTTGGAACTTCTTTATTCTCATGGAGATCATTGCCACTTGCCATTTCAAGTCCATTTCTTCAAGGTCATATTCATCAACCTGGTCTAAGTCCTCATGATCCAGTTGAGGACAACTAGATTGACTTGCAAGCAAGGAATATGATGATGTTGATGTTTGTTCATGCTTTGAACAATGACCAGAAGTGTTGGAAATACCATAATCAGTACTAACTTGATTAGTACTGTTGGTGTTTTCAGAAACAAATGCTATATTTTGCAAGTTGGAAGATGATGCATTAGAGCCTTTTACATCATTTTCAAAGACTCTCAGATTGTTGTACAAGTCATCAAAACTGAGACTGTCCATTCCTGGTTTGTTCCTCATGATCAAGGAAACTTGTAACCAAGCAGAAGGTAGAGATCTTAGAAATTTTTGATTTGCATCTTCAGTAGATACACCTGCTCCATGAATCTCTAGCTGACTGAGAAGACTTTGGAATCTCTCATAGCCTTTGTGAATCCCATCTGAGTTGGATACAGTGAATCCTTCAAACTGTTGCTTCACATTAAATGAAAAGATGGTTCAAATATGTACTTCTTTTGCCTCATTTTGGATACATCATTTCCACCAATCTGGATTTTATGGCAATCCACAAATCATGTTGCATCATCATAATGTTGAATTTAGCTAGATTAACTTCTGCTATGGCCATTAGTAATGGTGGTCCTAGCTTTTCTATTCTCCTCTCTCACACCAATTCTTCTCCTAGTTTTAGGAGCCAAAATATTAAATTAGTCCTGTGGTATCCGAATGTGACTGATAAATACCATTACCTTTTTGCATAACCATCCCAAATGGGATAAGTCTGTATGGGCCAGATAGTGTCTATCCTTCATAGCCCATATGTCATAGTCTCCCTTTTTGATAAAAGGCGTTTTATTGTTTGAGAGCTGTTTTGAGGATTTTTGTTGTGTGGGTTTTTGTTGTGTTTCCTTGTAGAGGTGGTGGTGTGGGTGAATTTCATCATGTTGGTCCAGACATGTTTAGATCTTTTGGTTGAAGATGACTAACTGGTTTTATCTGTTCTTCTTATTCAGAGTTTCTAAAATGGCTTTGATACCAATTGTGGTTCCTTTGACTGAATGGATCTTTGCAACCAATAAAGGATGATAGTCAAGATGTATAAATACAAAGACTATGTATAAACAATGATTATGAATACAATATTGTTATGCAGGGGAAATTCTAACACAAGTACAAAGAAAAACAATGAATCAATCTAAAAACAACTTAAATAAACGTGTTCTGAGGATCACAGATTGGCAAACAATGATATTGTACGTATCTAAATATTCTTGTATGAACTCCTTTCTAACTATGACTAGGGTTCCTTTTATATGATAAGGAAAACCCTAAAAGGCTTACATATTTTTCTGACAAATATCTCAAAAATATCTTTAAAATATCTTTCGAATATCTTGTCATCGGTACTAACTAGCTTTCTACTAACGGTACTAACTAACTAGCAGTACTAACACTTTGTACTGTCGATACTAAGTATAACTGTCGATACTAACTATTTGTACTAACGGTACTAAGTTAAGTGAACATTAATCCTAACAATTCGGAAACCAAATTAGATGAGGTTGTCCCTTTTGAAAAACCAAGTGATGATCTTAAAAAGGCTTGCAAAAAATAACGAAGCCAAAATGGTTATTTACAATGCTTTGCCCAGAAAAGAATATGAATTTTTTTTATGTGTAATACGACAAAAGAAATTTGGAAAACTTTGGTAATCACCCATCAAGGTAATAACCAAGTAAAAGATAACAAGATTGACCTTTTAGTACAACAATATGAACAATTTGTCATTTCCGAAGACGAATCTATAGATAGTGCTTTTGCTAGATTTAATACTATTATTACTAGTCTAAAAGCTCTTGATGAAGGTTACTCTAGCAAGAACTAAGTTAGAAAGTTTCTTAGGGCTCTACATCCTAAATGGAGAGCAAAGGTCACAATGATTGAAGATTCAAAGGTCTTGACATCACTATCTCTTGATGAACTCATCGAGAACCTAAAAGTTCATGAGATTATCATGAAGAAAGATTCTGAAATAGTCAAAGCTAAGGGATAAAGAAAATCTCTAACTTTAAAGGCTAAGAAGGAATCTAGTGATGAAGAATGTTTGACTTTCGGAAGTAAAGACGAGGAGTATGCCATGGCAGTTAGAGACTTCATGAAGTTCTTAAAGAGAAGAGGAAGATTCGTAAGACAACCATGGAATGATAGAAAGATGTTCCAAAGAAGCCGAGATGACAAGAATGGCAAAAGTGATAAGAAAGGCTTTAGATGCGGAGATCCAAATCATCTCATTAGAGAATGTCCAAAACCATCGAAAGATAAGAACCAAAGAGCATTCGCCGAAGGCTTTTGGAGTGATAGCGGTGAGGAAGATGATGAAAAGGTTAAAGACGAAACATGTCTCATGGCTCAAGCATCTAGTGAGGTATGTTTCGAATCCTCTTACTTTAGTGATGAAAATTCATCAATAGATGATTTTATTTTAGATAGCAAATATGATAAACTATGCAAGATGAGTCTAAAAATAATCGCAAAGAACAAACGATAAAAGCCACTAGAAATAGTTTAGAAAATGAACTTAGTGAATTAAAAGAAAAGCTGCCTAAACTGAAGAAAAACAAGGGAGTTGATCTCGAGTGTACAAAGTGTCAAATACTTAAAAATGACAATGAGAAACTCAAGGAGGAAACTTTTAAGCTAACTCAATTTGAAAAGAGTACACATTTTTGAAATGAAATGTTGAGTAATCAAAAACCCTTTAAAGATAAATCGGGTCTAGGGTTTAACTCATTTGAAGCATCATCTAGCGGGATTAAGGAAATAAAATTTGTAAAATTTCAAAAGGAGACGTCCTCTGGTGGCGGTCCCTAAATTGCTAAGGGCGGCCCCCAGAATGCGCAGACGGCCCCCAAAGCAACTCAGGGACCGTCGGTCTGTTCGTTAGAAAAAGAAAAATATGTTACTTTTCAAAAATCCATTTTGGGTCCAAGACCAAAACATATAATGGTCAACAATGTTAAAATTCCCGTTGCTAGTGATGATGATGTTAAGCAATTTTATAAACCATCGTTAAAACCCAAAGTTGGATTTTCTAAACCAAACTTTAGTTCAAAAACTCCACCACCAAGAAGAGTTAATAATTCATATCCCTGTTCTAAAACACCACAACCAAAAAGAAATATTGATCGACAAAATCTACCTCATGGATTTCCTGTAACTTGGAATAAATTCCAACCTCAAAGTTACATGCCATAGGGAATGTGTCCTCCATTTCCACATCTAAATCAAATGTAACAAATGCAAGGGATGTTTAGCACTAACAACTTTAGACCCATGAGATATTGGAGACTAAATGTTTGAGTTATCGTCATATATAAATAGATATGTCTTGGAGTTGATTTGGAACCCGACGAATGGATAAAAGATAGCGAATGCTCTAAGCACATGCCGGGCAACTGAACGCTCTTTTCAAGATGATTGTTGAACTTGTTTAACTTCATGTTTCTTCAGTTTAAACATCTTGAACTCTTTGAGGATGTATCCAAACACTCTGACAAATCTTGATCTTGATCTTTGATAATTCTGACATCTTTAGCTATCCATCTTCATCAGCAACAGCAACATCAAAATCCAACTAAGTTGGTTTTGTAGTTTTTGGCAAACTACCAGCCATTAACGGATTTGATATTCCTTTACCAGTAGCCGTTTGCTCTGGGATAGCCAATTCTTCATTATAAACAACAAGGTGAATTGATAACCTTATAGTTTTGAGTAAACTATCAACTATCAACAGATTTGATTTGTCTTTACCAAAAGCCGTTTGCTTTTGGACTAGCCAATGCTTTATTGCCATAACATGGTGCATTGATAACCATATAGTTTTTAGCAAACTATCAGCTATCAACAGATTTGAGATGTCTTTACCAGGAACTGTTTGATCCTAGACTAGCCAACTCTTTACTATGAAGCAAGGTGAGTTGAGAACCCTACAATTTTTAGTAAATTGTCAACCATAAACGGATTTGAGAAGTCTTTACCATAAGCTGTTTGCTTATGGACTAGCCAGTTCTTATGCCTGTTAAGCATGGTGAACTGATGACCATTTATTGTGTGGTCTTAGAACCAACACTTAAGGATCCTCCTTATCTCCATCAGAGTCTTTAGGTTCTAACTATGCAATCTGCTTCTTGACAAATCTAATTAGTTCCAGAGCCATAGTACTGTCTTCTTCAGTTTCTAACTTCAACTCTATCAATTGTAACAGCACTTCCTTTTTCAAAGGATACTTATTTTCTACAAACATATGAATGACTAATCCCTCATCAGTCATTATAGTGTGTATCCCTAAAGAACTATGTAGCTTTCAGCTCACTATCTTCCAATTTTGTTGTTCATTCCAAAATTCATCACTATCACTTTGATTAAGCATGATTATCAAATCTCCCAAAAGTATTTTGTCAAATCCCTCAGGTGTCTCATTTGGTATTTGTTCATCACAAGTTGCTATATAGCACAGATGCCATCTCTATCAAGTATGGAGAGCACTGCCATCAAAGTACTGAAGTATCTTCTTTGTCTATTACTTCTAATCACCACATTCGGATAAACATCTTCTACCTCCTCAGTCTCATCATACTGTGGTTTGGTTGTAAGATACTTAGATCTCCATTCTATGATAGGATACTTCTTGTCAAGTATCTCATAATCCACTTCCTTATCCTCATCAGGAGCTATAGTTAAACACAATCTTAGCTCTTCATCATCTTTAGAAGTGAACTTTCTTTTCTTACACTCCTTTCTTTTTCTAGTTCCTTTTTCTTCTTTAATTTCTCTCTTGACACTGTCATCTTTCTTTACTCTCTTCTTAGAAGCATCAGCAGCTTGTTCATTTATCTCCTTGATCATTTTTTCATCTTCAGCAGAACCAATAGCAACGAAACTATCATCAGACCTTTTTATCTTTCATATAAAACTTATATTTCATCAAAACTCTTGGTCTTCAGATCAGAATGCTTCTTGCCTCTAACATGCTTCAAATATGTCATCATTTGGTTCCTAAGCTGATTTCTTGAAGGAGGTTTATTTCTGATAGCTTCAGATCTTTGTTAAGCAAGAAATCTTCTTTGGGTAGCAATGGTGTCATGAAGAAATTTGGTTCTCTGCTCAATAGTATACATATCTCTTTCTTCCTCTTGAAGCTTTTCAGCAAGTATCTTGTCAGCATTAAGTCTAGCCTGAATGAAATCATATTCATTAGAAAGTGCAGCCTTTGTAGCTTCTTCCTCATCCAACCTTTTCTTCTCCTCTTCAGCTTCCCACTCCTCTTAAACCTTTCTGGCCACCTCTTCATCATTAGCAAGCTGTTTAAATTTCTTTTCAGCTTCAGTAATACCTTTTGATTCAGTATCAGATTCATCTTTCTCTTCAATCCTCTTTTTGCCTTTATCTTTTGGATCCATCTTAGGAAGAGGTCTCAAAGTTAATATTGATCTTGTTGAAGTAGGCCTTGGTCTCTCAGTTTCTTAAACATTCCTAATCTCTACCCCTTTTTTCCTTTTCCTTCTGTTTTTTCTGACTCATTGTGATGAGAACTTATGCAATGGTCTCATCATCACCAAATATTGTTGGAGTAGGTGTTGACGTAGGTGTTGGAGCTGTTTGAGTAGCACTTTTCCCT
Organism: Tanacetum coccineum; assembly: GCA_026074375.1. NCBI lineage: Eukaryota > Viridiplantae > Streptophyta > Magnoliopsida > Asterales > Asteraceae > Tanacetum > Tanacetum coccineum. The sequence continues at coordinate 67,330 of BQNB010001184.1, forward strand.
TCATTTAGATCAGCAGTACCTTCAACTTGTCTATCGGTACTAACTTATGTACTGTCGGTACCTCCATCTTGCTTGTCAGTACCTTTATTTTTCTTTTTGGTACCTTCAAGAGCTTTAGTACTTACTTCCTTATCTGCACTTTCCTTTTCTTCTAACACCACAGAGCTCGTCCTTCCCTCATTTTGATCATCCACAGTCTTCATATATTCCAATGTATCATCCACATCCACAAAATCATCAAGATCATCAAAGGCTGGATCTTTATGCACAGATGGTTCACCCTTGACAGATTTGATAGATTTCTTCCCCTGTTTGGATACATACTCCTTGTGTACCCCCTTTTTCTTTAGATAAGTCTTCCTTGCCAATCTTGTCTTCATCCAGGCTTTATGATGTGTGATAAGTGGTTTGACTCCTTTTGTTAGCTTCTTGACCTGAGCCTTCAAAGCTTTAAGTTCTTTATCCTGAGCTGTTACTTGTTTACATAAAGACACACAAAGGTCATATACACTTTGGAGTGTCAGACCATCCTCATTCCCTGATAGGGATGATTCATTGGATGACTGACCTCCATGATTCCCACCAAAACCCTTTGGATTGGAATCAGGAACAGCTATAGAAGGAGAAGGTCTAGGAGAAGGGTCAGTCTATGTCTGAGGTTAGTCTTCACTTGGGTAAGGAGGAGAGGGTATGGGTTGGGAATCAGATGGTCTTTCGTAAGCCTCACCCTCATCCTCTATTTGTTGAACCAACATAAAATCAAATAAAGGTGTAACCTTCCTTGAAAAGTTCTTACGCTTTTTAACCATAAATGTCAAGACCTTTTTAGTTAGGGTTGGGACTAGAAAGTAGTCCAAGGGGACAGGTACATTTTTTAACTGATTGCTCAAAAAGATTTGTAAAAATCTTGGATACATTACAAACTTCTTAGTTGCATCCAAGTGTCGTATCATGCCACCAAAAACTAATTTTAAAAAATTGTATTTTTGATTAGTGACTAAACAAATTACAGCCATGGCAATATTAGTGGGAATTTGATCCCAAGATGTACTTTTAGAACTAATGCAGTGATTCATGGTATGAAAAGAAATTTCCATTATGGTGAAAAGAGGGTTTTGTTAGAAGTTAAAGTATTCAGGTCTCCCTCATACCCCATTAGCTGAATATTATCAAATATAGCCTGATTATTCAAAGAATCTATCCCATCAGCATCATTAAAAAGAAGATCACTTCTTATTGATGCTTCTAAAATAAAACAAAACATTAACATAAACAAAACAAGAGCGTGACCTTAGCATGTTTTAACAACTCATGACCTTAGCACGAACGTGACCTTAGCACGATTTAACAACTCATGACCTTATCATGAACGTGACCTTAGCACGATTTAACAACTCATGACCTTAGCACGATATAACTAGTGTTATTGACTGTTCTAGACTTAGCAGTCGTCCAAAACTGTTCAACAAACAAAGTTGAGACTATAGGACTTACAGTGAGTGCATAATTAATTGAACTGCGAGTGAGAAAGTCCATAATCTGATGAAACTCTGTATTCCCATCCGTCTTTTCCAAATAGGCCACCATATTGTGCTTAGAACATAATTCCAAACCAGCCATCGTTTATTTGATTTTGGTAATCGTCGTTGATGAATGATTAGGGTTTGTCAATTAAAATCGATTAAGTGAGTGAAGAAGGATCAATTGTGTAATTGAGATGGGTATTTATAGTAGTAGTATCCCCAATGACGAAGAAACCGCCAAAAATTACACTTTAGACCCCTACCTGTATTAATAGCGATACAAACTTTGCCTGTCGGTACTAACTTTAAG
>BQNB010001184.1:79242-145077 GCA_026074375.1 Tanacetum coccineum
TTATAGAAAGGAAAGTGGGCTAGTGTCTTGGGCTTATGAATCCGGATAAGGCCCATTTGGGTTTAGGGACCATTTATGTCCTTTTCCGAAACTTGAGGGGCTTAAGTGGAATATTTTAGGCCTTGGTGACTTTTGTTGACCATGATTTGATTGAGGTTTGACTTTTCTGGCTTCGGCTTTGTACTCTTCTGATTCTCTTGTCCATGCTTTGCCCGTTTTTGACTGTTCTCTTGTGATTTTTGACTGATCCATACCTACACACACAAAACACAAATACAAGCATATTTTTGCCTTTTTTGGTCTGTTTTGGGTTTAATTGGGTTATTTTAGGAATAAATGGATATGTGTATTCTACACTTATCAGCATCGAGCGTGGGTTGCGTATGGATCGCACTGATGAGGAGTTCAGAGGGTTATCTCAGAAAGTTGTTGGTTTCATTCCCGATGCTAAGAAGAAGTTTGATAGAGTCATTGCTGCTTTTCCTGACACTACTTTCCCTTTCTTGGACAAGGTATCTCAACATTCTCAGAGCTCTTTGCAAGACATTGCTCGACTTGAGCCTGACAGGGTGACACCTTCTTCCCAGCCTTCCTCTGCTACTGCGTCCTTGAGGACCAACACCCATGTGCGACACTCTACTTCATCATCCGGGACTTTTGGTCATACTAGCACTCCAGATCACTTGAAGAAAAAGAAGAAGTCCGTTGAAAAAGGAGGTCCTTCAGCTGCTTAGACCAGCCTTAGATTGCAGTTATTTATTTTGTTTATGTAACTAGCCTTGTGTTTCGGGCTTTAAGTGCTTTGTAAGCAACTTTATCTTTTGGATGTGATTGTAACCTTATTAACTTTCTATCTTGGTGGTTACTTATGCTTTTTATGCTATTCATCCCCTGAATGTATGTTTATTTATTTTGTCATATGTTGTAACACACTTTGTCACTTGTCAGACAGGTGCCTAGACTTATATGGGTCTAGCCAGCATGGTCCAGTTTTACCGCAACAGCTTTCAGGCTATAGCCCATGTGCTAGGGCATGAGGCAAACCTACCTTAGCAGTTTCTGGGTTAGACTAGACATTATTGTATTTTGTAGTAGTTTTAACATACCCATATGCCTGTGATAATGTTTAAACTTAAATCAATATGCATGTGTTACCCTTTCCTACCGGTGCGGCTTGCGCTCGTATGTATTTTGATGCAACATTCAAATTAATATTCTCGTGTTGCTTTCTCCATCCGATGTAGCTATTCACCGGAGAGTATTTATTATGCGCGAAGGGGAGAAGTGTTTGTTCCCCTCCCTTCCGCTGCAGAGTCAATTAGCAGAGGTTGCTCAGCCTAAGCACCAATGGCATCAGTTTCACCATTGGGGACAAATTAGTAGGAGTCACCCTATTCACGCGGAGGTAGCGAGCCATCCGTCGTTGTATAGTCATGTTATGATAAAAAATTCAAACATATAGTCTTAAGAGAAAATATGGGAAAATTTTGTTTCATTCATATCATACTAGAAGAAACAATACATCAATAATATCTAAGGTCACCTCCGGAGCAAGTCTATACTTTGAAAATTGCTTCTCCAGTAGGGATACATAGTAGAAATAAAGGTACTCTGATGTTTTACATGTAGCACCTTCATAGGTTACAAGCATGCCAGGTCCTAGGTATATCTTCCCCTTCCATGTTACTTAGCTTATAAGCTCCACTTTGGAATGCTTGGATAACTTTATAAAGTCCTTCCCAAGTGGGTCCTAGCTTGCCTGTGTTAGCAGCCCATGACACTTCATTTCTTCTGAGTACAAACTCCCCCACTTTGAATTACACATGTCGCACCTTTTTGTTGTAATACTTCTCGACATGTTGCTTGTACATGGCCTCCCTTATAGTTGCTATTTCTCTTCGTTCATCCACCAGGTCTAAGTTTAGATGAAGCTCCTGATCATTAGTTTTTTCATTCACACTAGACGTTCTGTGTGTTGGCATGCCGATCTCTGCGAGGATGACAGCTTCGGTACCATAGGTTAAGCTGAAAGGTGTTTCACCATTGCTGGTCTTCTTCATTGTTTGATGTGCCCACAACACATTTGGCACCTCCTCAGCCCAAGCTGGTCCTTCCTTCTACAGTCTGGTCTTAATTCTTCTCAAAAGTCTTTTATTTGCTCTTTCCACTGATCCATTACCCTGGGGGTGGTAAACAGAAGTAGAGATTAATTGAATCTTGAGCTTCTCCGCCCACTTCTTGAAAGGATAATTCATAAACTGAGTTCCGTTATCTGTGATAATGGTAGCTGGGATCCTAAACCTGCAGACAATATTATCGTAAGTGAAGCTCACCACCTGTTTACTAGTAATGGTAGCTAGTGGCTTTGCCTCCGTCTATTTGGTAAAGTAGTCAATTGCCACAAGTAGATACTTCACCCTTCCTGGACCCTCCAGGAGAGGTCCCACTATGTCCATACCCCACTTCATAAATGTCCATGCTGATGTTACCGAGATCATGTCCTCCTTAAGGAGTCTAGGTACAGATGCATGTGCTTAGCAGTCATCACATGCTCTGATCAGCTCCCTGGCGTCTTTGTGCATAGAGGGCCAGTAGTACCCTAGATTCATGGCCTTAGCCACTACCTGTCTAGGCCCGTTGTGCATTCCGCATGAGCCCATGTGCACTTCTCTAATAATGTAATTGGCTTGTAGAGGACCTACACACCTCATCAATGGAACCAAGTAAGGCTTCTTATATAAGACTCCATCTTCCATCGTATAGTTCCCAATCTTTTCCATCAGAGTTCTAGCATTAACAGGGTCTTCTGGTAGCTTTCCTTTCTTTAGGTAGTTTCGGATCGGGGTCATCCAGGTCAAGCCTTCCTCTTCAACCACCATGTTAACCTCTTGAGCTTTGACGGAGCATTCATTCAGCACCTCTACTAGTACTTCTTTGGATAAGTGGTCGAATTGAACCGCTGCCAACTTGCTAAGAGCATTGGCCTTCCTGTTCTCTGCTCTAGGGATATGAGTTATTCGAAACCTGTTGAATGCACCAGCTAGTTCCAAGACCTTTTCCTAGTATTTTATCATTCTTTCACCCTTAGCTTCATATGACCCTTCCACCTGACTAGCCACTAGCTTGGAGTCCACAAAGGCATGCATGTCTTTCACCTGCATCTACTTGGCTGTCCATAGCCCAACCAATAGAGCTTCATACTCAGCATCGTTGTTGGAGTTAGATAAATTCAAGCGAAGCGTGTAAGAGTATTCCACATCGTCTGGAGCTATCAAGATGAGGCCAGCTTTGGATCATTCATTGTTTGAAGCTCCATCGGTATATAGTCTCCATGCCTTCGGGCTAGGAGTAAGATCTTCCCTTGCATTTGAAGACTCTAGGATGTCTTCCACCCTTGGGTTGTTAGCCACCTCTTGTGTAGCATTTATCTCTATTGGAGTATCTGCTAAAAAGTCTGCTAAGACCTGGCCCTTTACTGCTACCCTTGGTACATACGTTATGCCATAAGCCCCTAATTCAATAGCCCACTTTGCTAACCTCCTCGACGCTCCCGAGTTGTTCAGCACTTTCCCGATTGGGATATCAGTTATGACCTTGATCGGGTGAGCTTGGAAATACCTCTTTAATCGTCTGGCCGCGTGGACCAGGGCCAGAGTGAGTTTCTCCATCGAAGCATAGTTTGTTTCTGCCCCTTGAAAAGACCGACTAACATAGTATATAGGCATTTGCTTCTCATCCCTTTCCGTGAGGAGCACCGCACTAACCGCCTCATTCGCTACGGCCAAGTACATCATCAGGGTCTCATCTTTCTTGGGGTAGTGAGAGTTGGTAACTCAGATACCAACTTCCTCATCTTTAGGAACGCTGCCTCAACGGCCTCTATCCATCTGAAGTATTTCTTGTTAGTACATTTTTTCAACGTATCTAAAAAATGTAGCGATCGTTCGGCTGGCTTAGACAAAAAACGATTGAGGGCTGCCAGCTTCCCACTTAGAGACTGCATCTGCTTGAGGGTCTTTGGTGATGGCATGTCCATGACAGCTTTTGCTTTTTTAGGTTTGGCCCTTATCCCCTCCGAAGTAACTATGTAGCCTAAGAACTTTCCCTCCTCCATACCGAATGAACGTTTCTTCGGGTTGAGTTTCATGTTTATCCTTCGGGGGGGGGGGGGGGGGGGGGGGGGGGGGGGGGTGGGGGGGGGGGGGGGGGGGGGGTGGTCCTTAGTGAGGGTTAGACCCCTCATCCGATGTAAACTAAAATGGAGCCTAAGAATCTTGTTCCCCTCCGTCCATACCGAATGAACGTGTCTGCGGGTAGTTTCATGTTTATATTTTTATTTCCGTCGGAGGTGGAAAGGGTTTTGTTCTATATCTTTTATGATGTCTTGTTCAGGGAGACGAGAGATCTTAACATCAACCCATATCGTCCACGATACTCCCTTCTAGTGGGGGGGAGGGGGAAGCGGGGGGGGCGGACATGTAAAAACGGACGGGGGGCCGCTGTATGCGTGTGGCGGAGCTTGGGGGGTAAAGGCAAAGTCCGAAAAAAAGTCAACCCACAGCCTCATGATAGTCGCCTTCGCCGTGGCTCGTGGCGTCGCGGGGGGGGGGGGGGGACCCTAGGTCGCCCACCCCTGGGGGGTGCCCCTATCTATGCCGCCCCTGTCGCCCGCTCCGCATGTCGCATCCCTGGGGGGGGAATGTCGCCAGCCCCTGCATCTTGAAGACCAAAAGGCATCTTGTGTAACAGAAGACTACCTATTTTTGTTCCTTTTTTTATATCAACTTACTATTCCCTCAGTCTCCCCTCTCCGTATGGAACAGGAAGCCCGGCGTCTTACCTCTTTCTTTAGGGGGGGGGGGGGGGAGTCCTTCTGGTTATGATCATCTGTATTTTGGTGTAATATCCCTTAAAAGCAATTGGCCGAGCGGGCAACGACCTTATATTGGGAATCCCCAGAAAACAACTCAAAATCTTCTTCCAATTGATCGTGCCTCCGAAAAAAAAGGTATAGAGGGTGGAGAAGGTTTGTTCTATATCTTTTATGATGTCTTGTTCAGTTCTACTCTTAATCACCATATCGTCCACATACGCTTCTAGGTTTACCCCTATCTGATCCTTAAAGGCAAAGTCGACCAGCCTCTGATATGTCGCCCCTGCATTCTTGAGACCAAAAGGCATCTTTGTGTAACAGAAGACTCCCTCTTCCGTATGGAAAGCCGTCTTCTCTTCGTCCTTCTTTGTCATCTGTATTTGGTAATATCCCTTATAAGCATCCAAGAAACACTTATATTGGAATCCCATTAACAACTCAATCTTCCAATTGATCTCCGAAAAAAGGTATAGATCCTTTGGACATGCCTTATTCAAATCTTTAAAGTCGATGCACATTCTCCAACTTCCATCGACCATCTTGACTAGCACCGGATTGGTAACCTATGTGGGATATCACACTCGCCTTACGATACCGGCATTGAGCCATTCATTAACTTCATCAGTCACCACCTTTCACCTGTCTGGGGCAAGCCTCCTCTTCTTTTGTGCCTTTGGTTCAATGTGGGGAAAGGTGTCTAGGCTATGCTCTGTTATAGCCCTAGGGATACCCTTCATGTCCGCTGGAGTCCATGAAAAGATGTCAAAATTATTTTGGAGGGTATGTATTAGCGCATACATGCACTCAGCGGACAGACCCCCTCCGATAGTAACGAGCTGCTCCGGGTAGTTATCATTTACCACTATCTTTTCCTCGACACCAGACTTGGGTGGCTTCATCCCCTTGTCAAGTTGTCGCCTTTCTTCCATATCATCCCATTGCATTGGTTCCTTTCCTGGCCTCCGGGGACGAGTCTCCACCGGAGCCAATGAAACTCTGGGATTAGTTACTTTCGAGCTTGTCTGCATTAGAGTAGGATCCGTTACACGCGCGTGCCGACTTAGGGCTTGAGCTTCCTTAATTTTTCTTCACTCTCTTAGAGTCTCTCTAGTGGTGGCTATAGTGGCTATCCCATTTGAGGTTGGAAACTTTATCATTGAGTGGATAGTGGAGGCTACAGCTCCTAAGCTCCTCATCCCATTCCTAACTAGTAGAGCATTATATGGGGATGGACTTTTGACCACCGTAAATTTCATTATGATTGTCTGGGTTTTCTCGCACTCTCCTATAGTGACTTCCAGATCGATAACCCCCAAGGGGTAACTGACCTCTCCTGAAAACCCCACCAGTGATACTCGAGATTCTTTCAGCATCGACCTCGTCCGATAGCTAAGATTTCTGAAACAATGCTCGTATATAACTTCTGAAGAGCTACCACCATCAACATGTATCCTCCTGACCCTGAAGCCTTCAATTAGGGCATCAACTACCATTGGGCAATCCATCAATTGATAGCGAGGCACCGATGGGAATGCTATCGCGTTATCCATCCAGTGCTCGACCCTCTCATAGGGCCTCTTCCGGTACCCTTAGGATATCACCATGTTGATAACCTTCTCTTTTCCTTTGGCTGATCCCTTGCCCTTCTGGCCGCCTTGCCTGATGTCTTTCACCAGATGAGCCAATCTTCATGAGGCCACTGCCTCTTCAATCTGTTTCTTAAGATGATAGCAGTCATTCGTGTTATGACCCCGATCTTGGTGGTAGTCACAGAACTTGTTCATGTTTTGCTTCTCCGAGGTTCCCACCATCGGAGGTGGTGGAGGGAAGTTCACGTTATCCATAACGAGGATCTCTTTCAGAGTTTTGTCAAAGGTGTAAAACCTTCTCTTCTAGCATCAGGAGCACAAGTCCCCATGTTTCTTCCTTCCCCCTTTCTATGACTTCTATTTCTAGACCCATTCTGGTTTTCCGACCAGCTGGCCTTACCAGCACTCTTTTCCCATCGAGGAGACCTGATGGCTTCGGTCGTGTATGTAGCCGTCTCTCCCCTGATAAATGCCCTGACTCTCTTCCACATCTCATCAACTTTCTTCGGGATCTTATCATTGAGCTTTTTGGCTAGCTCAGGATAACCGTGCCCATGCATAAATGCGGATATCCTTAACACCGGAGGCACTCCTTTGATGTATGCACTTTCTTCCTTAAAACGGTCTATGAATGCTTGAAGCCCTTCATTTGGCTTTCACTTGATGCCATATATCTCCGTTGGATCTTTGTCATACCTTTTCTGCTCTGAGAACTCTTCCAAGAACTTGTTACTCAATTCTTCAAACCCATCTACACTCTTTGGGTCTAGGCTATCAAACCAGTTCCTTGCCGAACCACTCAGGGTCTGGCGAAAGATCTTGCACCATACCGGCATAGGCCACTCCTCTTACTCGGCTGCGGCAGAAAAGATACTCAGGTGATCTTCTGAATCTTTGTTCCCTTCATACACCCAAACGTTTGGTGGAAGCTTAGCCCATCGATGGTATCTGAAACGTGTGATCCTAAAGGTGAAAGGCATTGGCTTGGGCCGCCTTTAAGGCATGCTCAAGTCCTTTGAACCACTGTCAGACACGGTGTCATACCCTGAGTCTGAACTTGACTTCCTTCGAGAGGCCCTCACTGATTGAGGCTTCGACTTAACACTCTTAGACTTTGATCTACTTCGTGCCTCTGATCTTACTGACCGATGAGACCTAGAGGCCCCCTTCCTCATTGAGACACTCTTTCGACGTTTTCAAGCAGACCGAGGCCTACCTCGGCTCCTTGACCTAGAGGACCCATCAGAAGAGTACCCTTCTACTTCTTCTGCTGAAGGGCCTATCTAAGAGTTCTCTGACCCAGCTCCGCCTGACACTTCATTGAAAAGCTTGTGAGGGGTCACCTTCTCTTGGTCTTTGTTGTCAAGCTCCTTGATCATAGTTCTCAATACATCAATGTTTTCCTTCACAAATGCTGGAGATGGGCCTCCTTGAGCTTGTCCGGCGGGAGCAGAGGTTCCTCCGAGGGGAGTCCTCCCGGTCCCAAGTACCTCGGCATTTAAGTATTCACCCTACTCCAGTTGAGGACCCTTCGTACAACCATCCATTACTTAGAAAATGGTAGATTGGTATTTTAGGTCCCATGGATGGCGCCAATGTTTGAGCAAATTTTCGTAGATGCTCTTCAGCCCTGATCCTTAGGAGATCCTGCAGCTACTCCTTCATTTCTTAGGCTGAAATAAGAAAGAAAACCGTTAGCTCACCCCGGGTTTTGAATCTGAGACCAAGCTCCGACGTGAGAGTAAGTATATGCTTGGTATAAGTTTAAGTGAGAGAAACTAGAGAGAGAGTAAGGAGGAGTGTGTGTGTAAAACTTGCCCTCTTCATGTGTGTGAATAGTTCATTATATACTACCTGGGCTTAGCTTTAAGACACGAGCATTGTGGAAGCTAAGTTGTCTTCTAGAGGCAGTACGTCAGTCGCTGCATGTATCAGACTTTGGCATGTATGTCAAAGTTGTCTTCTAGGGGAAGCGTGTAAGTTGTCAGCATGTATCATACTTTGTCCTCGGGTCAAAGTTGTCTTCATGCTCTAAGTACTGGTTGTGGACCAGACTTCTATGATATTCGTACACCGTACGTCAGTCGTCAGTGTACTAGCTCTGATGGAGACAGTGCTGCTCCTTGCCTCTTGAGAAGACTAGCTACTCCTGACTGGCGGCTCCTTGCCTTCTGAGGGGACTAGCTATTCCTGACTGGCTGCTCCTTGCCTTCTGAGGGGACTGTCTATTCCTAACTGGCTGGTCCTTGCCTTTTTAAGGGACTAGCTATTCCTGACTGGCTGGTCCTTGCCTTATGAGGGGACTAGCTATTCCTGACTGGCTGGTCCTTGCCTTCTGAGGGGACTAGCTACTTCTGACTGGCTGCTCCTTGCCTCTTGAGGGGACTAGCTATTCCTGACTGGCTGGTCCTTGCCTTCTAAGGGGACTAGCTATTCCTGACTAGTTGGTCATTGCCTTCTGAGAGGACTAGCTACTTCTGACTGGCTGCTTCTTGCCTCCCGAGGGGAGTAGCTACTAACTGACTGGCTTCTCATTTCCTCCTGAGGGGACTAGCTACTAACTCACCTCCTGAGGAGACATTACTCCCTAGTTATTGCCTGTGGACCTGAGGTGGCCTTCGCCACCCCAGCTATTCCAGTAGACCGTTCTAACGTGGAGTAGTTTTGCCTTAAGAATATTAGGAGTTAATAGTGATTGTCTCCTCCTAAGCATCCGGAGGAGACCATACCCCATCATGTCCTCAGTCTAGTATCATTCTTTTTGATATAAAATACCTTTATTTACATAAAGTTTGTTGTTGTAGTTTGTAAAAGTTTGTTTGGTTGAGATTTTAGATTTATAAACTTTAAAAAGTTAAGCTTTTAAAAGTACAAAAATAAGTTCACAAGTTTTTTGATTTTTGATAGTGCACATGTAAAGATATTTAATCTAAACAATCTCTTACATTAATATGCAACTTGTAATCTAATAACGAAATTGCTAAGTTTGCTCGTAACCATATATCGTCAAAACATATATTCTTTTACACTTCTCGTCTTCGATGTCACGAGTCTTCTCGTGCTTCAAGAGAGGTTCAAATGTGTTTGTTATGTTGCATTATGGTAACTAAAAACATCTAACAAATCAGCGAGAATGTTTAAAATGTAATTTGGAGTCTTTAAATATATATAATTTCACTCATTCTCATTTAGAACCTTATTGTACATTTATACTATATACAATTGTTGGGAAAACCGACCCGAACCTGCTGTCCCGACCCGACCCGGCCCAAAACCAACCCAAAACACGACCCAAAATCGGCCCATTTTTCGGCCCATAGCCGGCCCATTTTCTGGCCCACCCCATTTACCGTAAATTTTACGAAATACCCCCATACTATGTGGCAAATTACGAATACTATCCTCACTTTTAAAAAATTACAAAGTCCCCCCTCCCCCACTAACGGCTGTTAAGTAACAACCATTAGTTTTTTTAACAACTTACAAAAATAATCGTTGGGTAACGAACGTCCTCACTTTAAATTAATTACAAAATTCCCCATCCTCCTTATTAACGGCTGTTTAGTAACGACCGTTATTTTTTTAACAATTTACGAAAATAGTTCGTCGGGTCGATCGTTACTTAACGAACGTTAAGTAACGACCGTTTGTCCTTTTCGTCCCGCGACGAAGCGCGGGTAACCTAACTCGTTTCACACAAGGTATGACTATTAATTTACAAACTAGTCTAATGATCAAACTTGCATTTATCTTATACATATCGCATCAAAACATTTTTATAATTTTATTAAATCTCTTGCATCATGTTACAAAATGCATCGTAAACACTTTGCACCATTTTTTTTTATAGAAACTCATTAAACGATTTATAAAATGAAAGATAGATTAACCATACTTGTAATAATCGAAAACAAATGAGGAAGACATCAACTTTTTTTTTGCATTAAACTTTCATAATTCATTTTTAGTCATTGAGTGTTTAAACATTTTAAGGAAGGATCAAACATGCTTTACTCTAACTTTTTTCTAAGCTCTCTTGAATGTCAATGCAAAAAAAAAAGTTAAAAAACATCTCAAAACGGCTATACACTTATGTTCAAATATGGTGACCCATGGATCCTAAACAAGGGATTTACTTCTGTTCAAATATGGTGACCCACATATCCTAAACAAGGGATTGATCCCTTGAGGGATTTAGGGATCCGTGGATCTGTGTGACTCTGTGAACCTTTTGCTTGCCTATTTTAACAACTCACCTGACGACCATTTACATAAGCTTTTATAATGTAACACCATGCCTTTTGAATTCTTCAAACCCTCACTAACCATTCATCATAATGATTTTAATTCTCATTTGTTGAAAGCATATCAACATGCGAAGATACACCCAAACATGCTTATACCATTTGTCATCCTCATCTATTGAAAGCACACTGATATGACCTTGTTAGGGGTTGTATCGATAGTAGCACCGCTTCAAGCGTATGCAAGTTCCTTAAGAAGATAGAGAGAATAACTACAAATATTTTGATCTTTAACTTGATTGATTTCATTCATTAAGGATTCGGTATATATACCGAATAAAAGACATGGCTTGTATCACAAGCTGACTACAAGATAAACATTGACTTTTGACACTTTCCTAATACGACAAACTTTGAAGATAAACATTGACTTTTGACACTTTCCTAATACGACTCAAACATCGAAGATAAACATTGACTTTTAAAATAAAGATAATCATATGACATAATCCTAATGCTATACGGGCTTGGATGTGGTTCTCTTGGGTCGCGGTTCTGCAATGGGCTCAAGCCCAGGCGTAACACTCCCCACTCCTTCGAAACCACCTTGTCCTTAAGGTGTTGTCTAAAAAAAATCTTGATTCCAAAATCCCATATTCTTCTTTGAATTCTATCCTCAAGGCGATACAGAGAATATGCCGATTAGGAGTCCGGCATCCATTCCTATGTGGCTTCCTCCAGTGATCCTCCGAACCCCTGGTACGGCCGACCCGTCACCATAGCTTGCAGACGCGTCCGCTCCCCTACAATCGGTTGAACAAAATTATGGCTGCCCTCATTATCCATGAGCCCGTGAACATCATCGATGCCAATTATTTCCCATAGTTATATTGTAAACCACTAACTTCTAGAACCCTAAAACCACCCCTTTTCTCTCTTCCCCACACTTGCCCCTCACGTACAACCTTACTTACCACTAGTGGAGTATTCTAAAAATAACACGAAAAGTATAAAAAACTCCATTAACGAATCCTCACACACTCCCTCCATCCCCACCCACTCCAACGATCCTAGTCGAGGAAACCACCTTGTCTTTAAGCGGTGTTGTCTAAAAAAAAAAAAAAAAAAAAAAACTAAAAAAAAAATAAAAAAATCTTGATTCTGAAATCCCCCCATAACTATCTTTTTTGAATTCCCCAATTCCTCAAGGTGAATTTTTACAAGAATATGCGATTTAGATATTGCGGGTTTCCCGGGCAAACCAATGAGGAAATCCCCAATCTCCTCCCATATTCCCTAAACGTACATTCCCCATTTGCTTCTCCGGTGAACCCTCAGTCTTGCAGTAACCCCTGTACGGCCGACCCGTCACCATAGCTTGCAGACGCGTCCGCTCCCCTACAATCGGTTGAACAAAATTATGGCTGCCCTTATTATCCATGAGCCCGTGAATATCATCGATACTAATTATTTCCCATAGTTAGAGAACTCGCGGACTTCCGTGTTCAACCAAAGAAGAGAGTGTAGAACTATGCCCGCTATCCGCTACTTCTTCTGCTGGTGTCACTAGACCTGAAGTTTCTGAATCATCACCCCTATTGTTGCCAAATGTATCGACGGGAGGTGGTTGTTTGATGTTATCAGGTTCGTCAGCGTTTAGAATCGAGAAACAATTTTCCCAGTATTAGTAGGAGATGAGTTCATCTTGGTTCAGTTGCAGCTCTTCAAGATTTGAGAACTGTATATCTAGTTGACAGCAACCCTCATATGTATTACGCACCTGTAACGAGTTTCTTGCAGCTATGGCATTCTGGTGTGATTGAATCTAAATAAGTGCTTGAACACTAGCTGACTTTTGAAAGATAATGACTTTCTCGACATACCCATGAGGAGAGAAGACTTGATGCAGAACTTCCATAGTAATAGGGTATAGCATGTGATGAATTGTAACCAATAGAATACGATTAGGCTCGTCTCCTCGTCCTTGAGTAGTTTGCTCAAGATCTTGAACTTGTACCCTTGCAGTGAGGTCGTTTGGTTTGGCGTTGGCAATGGTGGGCCGCTCGTCCTCATAACAGGCCTCGGTAATACGGGCTAAGGAGTTGGCTTCTCCTAAAGTTGTAGGCCTTGATCTCAACAGTTCCCGTTCCCGTTGTAACTCTAGTTTAAGTTCGAAGATATAAAACGAGTTAAGTAAAGATTGAGAGATCCCCGTTACTCAATTTATAAGTATCTCAAACTCATTATGGTATTCGGCCACTGTATCCATTTGCAAGAGCTTAGATAGTGCGTCTTCCGCGTTTCGATTGCTGCCACCCGATGCCATGAATAGTAACTCAAAAAACATTTTTTTAGTGTCGATGAACAGTAACTCAAGTAAACAGTAACTCGTGAACAATATTTATTTTATTTTGTTTTTATTATTTTTATTTTTTGGTACCCTAAATCGGAAGCCCTCTCAACGAGAGTTCTCAATGAAAACACCAATTGATACGACCTTGTTAGGGGTTGTATCGATGGTAGCACTACTTCAAGCGTGTGCAAGCTCTTTAAGAAGATAGAGAGAAGAACTAGAGATATTTTAATCTTTAATTTGATTGATTTCATTCATTAAGGATTCAGTATATATACCGAATAAAAGACATGGCTTGTATCACAAGGTGACTACAAGATAAACATTGACTTTTGATACTTTTCTAATGCGACTCAAACATTGAGGATAAACATTGACTTTTGGCACTTTCCTAATACGACTCAAACATTGAAGATAAACATTGACTTTTAAAATAAAGATAATCATATGACATAATCCTTATGCCATACGGGCTTGGATGTGGTTCTCTTGGGTCGTGGCTCTGCAATAGGCTCAAGCCTAGGCGTAACACACACTAGCATGTGTAGATCTACAATGACAAGATTAGAGCACTTGTCATCTTCATCCATTGAAAGCTTCTTATCAAGATAAAATCAACCATACCAAGCTAAAAGTTTTTTTACCTATAAATTAGATTAGTTATTTATATAAATTAAATAGGTTTATGTTTATTCCTTAAATCACAATGGTTATAGGTTTGTTGTGTTTAGGCCTTAAAACATAAATTTTATACGTTTGGTATGTTTGCGTTATAAAACATAACAAGTTTGTTTACCCGAAGAAGAACTCAATATCTAGCTTAGTATCAGTAAACTTGTAAGCGACGTTGTAAGGTTTTTTTCGCCAAGAAGGGAGCTTGTTGAACTAGTGAAGAAAAGTCTTAAGTAGGAAACTTGGGGAGTGGAGTGGGATGAAAAGAAGTCTCATGTCGAACCACTATAAATCAGCGTGTCTGATTTGATCTCTCATTCACTTATTGTTTTGCATTGTGTTGATAAGTTTTCTTTCAAACTCCTTATTTTTACCATTATAGAATTATTATTATCAACTATCATATTGCATCATAAATTATTGATTATCTTATAATATATAAGATTCAGTTTCAAGATACAATTACTACAGTATTAATGACTCCGAACCAAATACTTATTTTCCAAAACTCAGTTTCGTAGGTGTGTTGATCAACCCTTCAGTAGGAATAGCCATAAATGTAGCCATGAATGTAATTCCTTAGTTACGGAACCATGAAAACCAACAATCCCACCCTAAACCATCTCAATCCATCTCTAAGTGCATCTCCAGTCGACTATTATAAATCCCCCCAGAAATCAAGAGTCTCGCCAGTTACAACACCAATGAATAACCATCTCAACCCATAACCTCCTAATCGATCACTATGCCTAATTGATTTTAAACCCGCACAACAAAAAACGCGGCTTCAAATTCCAGAGGTTCCAGATATGAATTTATTGACGAAGCTGGAAAAGAAGATTACATGCAACAAGTTGTACCTGAATCGAATCAGTTATGTAAGTTTGTTAATCCTTATTAAGTTTTCTATTTGAAGTGTTGTTATATATTTTTAGGGGTTTTTATCTCAATTTTGTAAATTAGGGGAAACTGGATTCAAATGGTGGATTGGTTTCAGAATTTTATTTGTGTCAATATTTAATATGTAAAGGTTTATGTTATGAATTATGTGAATTTTATTTGGTTTCAGAATTTTATTTGGTGTAGGAGTTTTAGGTGTAGGTCGTTGTGGTCGGCTTATGCGAGAAGCATTAAAAGATGTAGATGCTGATGTCGGGTCAATGTGGGAAAACCCAAATAATAATGACTATGAAGAAGATGATGAACAAATACCCAAGTTTTGAACGAAGCATCCAACAAATACCCAAGTTTAATAGGTGGGTCTGCTTTGATATGTAAAATAGTTGAAGAAAATGGATTTCAGTCAAAAGGGTCAAATATTTGGGTCTCTCAATCTTCATTGCTTGCTTCCAACATCACCCCTGCTTCCATTGTTTCTGTAAGTTAAAATACTTTCTTTAAAAAAAATATATATTCATTTTTAGTGTTCTTAGAGTTGGGTTTGAATGGTTTGGTAGATGTGATTGTAAATATGGTGTTCTTCATGATATTCTTTAATGCTGTTTTTGATGAACTAATCTGTATTTTGTTTTTGTGGTCTAATATATACTTACTCGAATATATATACAGGTCTCACTTGCTTCTTCATGGAGAGATGTCTCGGATCATCCTCTTAGCTCATTGGTGGATGAATGTGGTAGACATTATGGGTTCAACGAGAAAATTACGGCTAAAGAAATAGGGAACTACTTTGTTCTAGCTACATTTTCCCTTCCTGCAAGGTTAGTGATTTTATGCCAAATAATTTGTAAGACTTTTGTTGCTGGATATAAACATATACTTTGATCTGATTACTTAGAAACCAACCTTTCTAGGTTAAGAACAACCATCAATCGCTCAAAAAATTTGAGTGGTGATAATTATTTACGATAATCGGTTGTTAAGCACCATGCCAACGCCACATCAGAGTAAGAGTCATTATGGTCAAAAGATACCGACATGCTAGCTGCCATATCATTATATTGACGGGTTATTAGTTCATTTCTCATTATATGAAATTATTCTCTTATTTTAAAAAATAAATCAATTTCTTCTAAATATTTTATATAGTTTCAAAAAATGGTGTTCGATTGTCTTCGACCCTCTCATCTGCAATGGGCTATCCAGGTTCTGGCAGGACAGTTTTCGTTTATCCTGTCAACCATGGGAATAACCCAATACACAACTCATCAGTTAGTTCCATTTTAATATACAACTGAAAAGACCTACATTTATCCTTGGTTTCCGCAAAGAACTCAATAAGCACTAGAACTAACAGAACATCGCACACTGATTTTCCAATTGATGACAATGGTCACATTGGAAATGGAAATATTTCATCACCAAAGACACCATCTATATCTCGGTCAAAATTTAGTTCAAGTATTTTTTTCTGCAATATTTCACAGCTACTAATGATGCTAAGGTATGGAAAGCGTAATTGTGCTAAACAGGTAACTTTCAAAGAAATTCCAGTTCTATATTTGTTGCTGATATAATTTTGATTTCGGTATTAACCATCAGATTAGAGTTACCTGTGAGGATGGGTTAATGGGTTAAAACCCAAATGAGTTGAAAAGGATCAGGTCAAGTTAGGTCAACCTCACATTGATGTCCAATTTTTGACATTTAACCTATGCATGATTTTTTTGCCAAGTTTTTGCCTTTTCCTGACCCATTCACATGTAAGTGAGTCAAGATTGGTACATCTTAGAACGTCCATAGTAAAAGACGGATCCATATCTTGATTAACCCTCAGCTACATCTTATTTATTACAGAACGAGTAGATAAGAAGCCTTTCTAACTTACTTTATACACTAAACTATAGGCTTTTCTGATTTTGCCGTTGCGCTGACGCGGTACATGCTTCTGTTAGTTTTCAAACAGTAATACCATAGTTTACCTCATCAATACCTGTAGTCATGGGTAACAATTGCGTTAATATCTGGAAATGCAAGTATAATGGGTGGTCGCAATATGGCAGAAACCTTAGCTCATGGACCCTCCGCGAGCTCAGGATGCTCCCCAGGTAGCTTTTTCCCTTATCACTTTTGGTTACAGTAATATATATTGAAGCATTATCAAATTAGCAATTTCAACTTTTTTCATACGGATGGCACAGAGAATTTCCTTTATTAGGTAACGTTTTCTATTTGACATCTTAGAGATACAAACACAACTCGAATCAACCCATTTACAGAAAAGAGGGATTATTGACAATGAGTTCAGGGTGATTATTGCAATGCTTACAATTTTTGAAAGAATCCGTCACATATTCATTTCATGGTAAGTATTGTTGACGACTGATATATGCATTTTTTCGCCTGAAAATTTGACATGGATTTTTCTGTGAACAATATATCTTAGGGTGCCCATGTATGGTGAAATGAAATTGGCCATGATAATCTACTTATGGTATCCTAAAGCAAAGGTAATACACTGACCATATTTTATTGAATGGTGTAATCCGTTTTTGCTTTCTTAGATATATAAGTTTATGTGGTGTTTTAGGGATACGGTATGTATATAATGCAATGTTGCTGTAGGGAGGTTTACCTGGAAGGTATGGATTCGGCAATGACAGAACGAGGCCGCCGAATTCTGAAGCATGATGGTGCGGTTGTATTGGGGAGAACATGTTGCTCCACCAGCAAATGGTGACATGTATGCAGATGTTACACCGATAATGCTATGCTTCCAGGCTCAAGGTAGTTTAAGAAATTTCATTCCTGATTAACTTTAGTTTGAAATTTCGAGCCATTACTTATAAATGGGCCAATTTGGGTTGCGTTTCATCTCTAACCAAGGCAAATAAAGTTTTTTAACTAAGAGGGGATCAGGTTGACGTCACTGTCTATTTTTAATGCATACAACCTCCTAATTTTTTTACTTACATTTTAGAGTTTATATTTTACATGTGGGACTTTTTTTAATGATATAAAAAAATTGTTTAGGGTCAAAATCCCGTGTTTTGAATCATTGTGAAACAACCAAACAATATAGCTTTGGAAGGGTGTTTCTGTCTACTACAAAACAATTTGGGGATGCTGCGAAAGTTTAGCTTCCTGATTTTGGACAATTAATTAATGAGTAATTAGGGATGCTGCAAATTTTAGCTTCCTGAATTTGGGGATGCTTGATAAGCAATACATGAGTTATGAGCTTCCCGAATTCCATATAGGTGTTTTAAGTTGGTTACAAACATTATTATTCAATTATATCTATTAGACATGTATGTTTTTAGGCTGATAATATATTTTTTATATGGGTGATTAAACAATGAGTGCAGGCGAGATACCTATGAATCGGGAAGGCATACCGACATGCTGGCGATAGCTAACATGACTTGGGCTGCAAACATTTCTGTATGATTCGGTTAGGGTGTCCCATGAGTCATTTGGAAGAAGAAATGATTTTGTAGATCATGTTGTAAGCTACTGATGAATACATGTAATTATCATGTAATCGTACTATGATTTTTGACCTGAAGGGAACAAGATTGAACGTACACCTGTATTATCATGTGATATGGATTATGTATTAGCTGAGTAATTAGATGAGCATTTTAATGATTTTCTATATATGCAAAAAAAGTGTAGTGATGGTTAGAAGTAATGAAGTTAGTATAATGTGTAGTATTGATTGGGAAATTGGTGTTTTAGCCATTTTGTTGTTGGTTTTTTTATGGGTTATGTAGGGTGCAAAAGGAGTTTATCCATCCTATTAAGTCAAGTGACGATTTTAGAGTTGTGAAAATGTACGCTTTGGTAGGTTTTAGTTATTCAGGTTGCTTTATTGTAATTGCACATTTACACCAGTACATACTCAAGATGGTAAACAAACCATTATCTTATATTAATCTTCTTATCTTATATATATATATTTATATATTATATATCTAATATATAAATATATATATTTCTTTATTATATATATTATATTTTATATATATAATTATATATATATATATAAGTTCAGATAAGTAAAAGTTTTATTTTTCCCAAAATTAAATTAAGTAACACCTACTCAAAAATTGGTCATAAAGCCACTGGTGAAAAAGGTCTTTGAGCTGTTTTGCTGAGGGGCTCAAAGGGGAGGGGACTATATTCGAGAACCAAATAGAGCCCGGTTTTAAAAACGGGGTCTATTCTGAGTTATAGAGCCCGGTTTTCAATTAGAAAACATGGCTTTATGTGAAATAAAAAAAAATTAAAAAAAATAATACATTGGCAGATTTTGGCCATTAAAGAAAATTTCATTGAGCAAAAAAGTCTTAGTTTCATCATTCTATATTTCTATCGATTATAATTATCATGTTATTCTAAAATTTTATCTTGATTTTATCTTTAGTCGCCCTTCAAAACCGCGACTTCCTCTTGTTTTTGAGCTTTCCCTTCTTGCCTACTTATAATCTACGAAGAGGATTCGATTATATAAATAAATGCTAGCTTGGATATAGATACAGTAAAAAAGATAAGCCCATATAGGGGTGTTATCAGATCGGGTTATCAGGTATAGAAAACCTTCAGGTAAATAATGTACCATTTGTCTGATTCAACAAGTAGACATACCTCTCCAAAAATGGCTAATGTAAGAACATACTTGCACAGTGTTCTTGAACCGTTGTCAAAATCACATTCAAATTTGGCATCATAGAGCTCTTTAAACTTCAATCAGGTTTCCTGCTCCTCCTTATCCAGTGTAACATGGTAGATTTTAGGAACAATTCCTAAAGATAAAACTTACCAGATTACTATCCATGTGTTAACTCATATGTGACAGACTACACACAATAACAAAACAAGGCGTTATCATTCATTAGGAACCTGCATTTATAACAAACATTTAATTCCCTTTAGATTTAGTCTTAACACCCAACATCACATGTGTAGAGTAACTAAACCTCTTATTAATTTTTTTACAAAGTGTATATATAATATAAAGGCAAGGAACATACTATTTCGATGACAGATCATCATTCATTTTGTGGTAGTCAGCACAAACCAGAATCTTGCCCTCAACACAACACAAATTTTGCTTCCAGTACTAGGCTATCCTCTTTATCAATCCCAAGAGCATCAGGACGTATCTTGGCAACATGTGTACACCTTCTTCGACCTGAAGAAATGGGCAAACAAATTCAATATGAAATCAACACATAACATTTAAACTCCTAATATGATTCATATCACAAAAACCAACTAATAATTTTCATTAAAAAGGAGATAAAACATTAAAATTGTCATTTGAATGTAAACATAATCAATATTGCAGTTTATATTCTCTGAAAAGCATATAGCTTGTGCTAGAATCGTCAAATATCAAAAACAAGGAATCACACTGAAACAAACAATATCCTCATATTTATTAAGTTTTGAATTGTTTCAAGTCAATAAAATACACAAGTTTATTCCTCTGCATCAATTCTAATCTATGGTGACAATTTACAAAGTACAAGGGATAGACCAGAGTAGTCAATCCAACAGATCTATAAAGAAAATTATAACTGTTCACGATTGAAAAGGAATAATATGTAAATGCAAATGATCAAATTTTACTAGCTAGCCAAACACAACAAAACCTTGATGCAAAGCAATTTGAGTACTCGCATGCATTTTGCAGGCCAAGCTCCCTCAGAAAGAGCTGATAATAAGCGAATAAGCTCCACAGTCCTGAAGGGGAATTCACCTTCTAAATTATAAAGCAGGCACCGAACAGGGCCAACTACATTAACTCTCAGATAAAAAGCACATGTGAGCTTGTGATACTGATACATGAAAACAAAAATACAAATTGGAATATGCCCAAACTATGACAGTTCGATAGTCAAGATTATATCTAACTGATTGGCAGGACCTACAACAGAACAACTATACAAAAAAAAATATGATTTCATTCGGTATGCCATACTAAGCATCAAACAATCCACCACATGTGATGACGATTGTAAACTTGTAGTGTACATATGTGTATTCACAAAAAAAAACTTCTTAGAGCAACATACTGTTCAGGCCAATATATAGTTCATGTAAAGGAGCTAATAAGTAGTTCATGTACAGAGCTGGTTAACGAGTAGCAGCAAGAAAACAAATGACCAATTTATGACAGCTAATTCAGGTTATAGCAGAAAATAAGACACACAGAGACCTCATATATGACAGCGAATTCAGGCCTAAAACCTCAATTTTGGACAGCAAATACCATGTTCAAATGACCAATTTATGAGAGCAAAAAAGCTTTATCGAACAACCCTTTTACGACACCATATAGGACATACAAAAACCGTCATATATGACAGCAATATCAAGAGTAAAAAACCCTATTTTGCATAGCAAATAGACATCCCAATTTATGAAAGCTAAACACAACCAAAACCCTAATTTATGACAACAAAACACAACCAAAACACCCATTTATAAAATCAAGACTTAATTACCTAACAATACAAAAAGTATAAACACACAGATCTTGCCTAACAATACAAAAAACGTATACATGTATAATCAGATCTAACAACAAAATGAATGAAATATTTGTAAGGATAATTGAAAAAGAACATCAATTGTAGGAATTTAGTACCAGCTAATTCAATTAGCCTGTTGCTAGCTTGGTTGTGTGATGAATAGTGTGCGACGGTGGTGGCGGTGGCGTTATGTGAGAGTGGTTAAGTGGTTGTGGTATGTATCGAATGAAAGGGGGGCAAATCTTGGTGGTGGCTAGGGTTTGTGATTGTGAAAGGGGGAAAGTAGGGGTTTTGTGTGTCGAATGAAATTTGGGGAGGGAAGTATCGCACCTTTTTGGAATTGAGATTTGGTTTGATTTTCAGAACCGCCACTCTCAAACAACATTTGATAAAAAGAATAGAGCCCGTTTTATAAAAGGGAACATGGCTCTATAAGGTTTAGTCATAAAGCCCGTTTTCCCTAATGAAAACATGGCTCTATAAGAAGAATAGAGCCCGGTTTTGTAGCAAGAAAACGGGCTCTATTAGTTTTTCACATAAAGCCTGGTTTTTTGTGGGAAAACATGGCTCTATACCCTTTTGAAAAGCGGGAAATCCTTTTAGAGCCACTTTTTTCACAAAAACCGGGCTCTTTTAAAGGGGCTCTATGTCCATTTGTGTAGTAGTGAAAAGCCTCTACTTTAATACAATTGATGCGAACTTGAAACCATAAGAAATATAAAAAGAGTGTAACAATCAAATTTTTCCCCAGACTCGCGCACGGGTGTCGACAAGCCTCGTTTGATACAAGAGATTAAAGTTTTTCTAAAAACACGTATTCTATCCCTCAACATTTCCACAATTTTGACAATACTTAAGTAGCTATTGAATGTGCACTTGAGTATTCATGAGTTCGTGGATATCACACAATTTGAAGGACCATGTTAATTATTCGTATTACTTTTCTTTTACTTCATCTTGTTGCATTCCACACAAATGTATTAAGTGTGTGATCTATATTTTAGTTAGAAAAATAGTAATATATATTTACTTGCTTGTTCACTGAATCATCATTTATCAATAGGTGAGAAAGTTGGCCCTTTCAATAACTCAACGAATAATTCACACATATAGTAAGATACAAATACAAAACTACACGAACTTGACAAAACAAGACTACTCAAGAAAATTAAGTCGGATGATAACTTTATTTATTTTACACTTAAGTTCCCAAATATATCGCAAATTAGCCACAAGATAAACAATTCATTCTAACCACAATAACTTACAAACATAGATTTCTTACTCAAGCAAGAGTAAGACGAAGAACATCACGAAACTCCAACCTTCTAGTTTCGGTATAAAACGTCTTATACTTGTTAGGCCAATACGTTAACCAAATCCACCCTTTCGCTTCCCATTCCATCGTTTGCCCCATCGCACGTTTTCCAAATTTCCACGACACACTTTCACCATACTCATCTCCAGCAAATATTACCCCTCCTTGCCTCGTAAACGGTCTATAAGCACTCGAGTATCTGTTTTTAAACCAGGCTTTCGGCTGAAGCAACGCAACCTGTATGCATAAAATACAAGGGTCAAGGACAAAACTACATGCATTTTATAAGTTGTCATCTATATTAATGTTAATATGTATTGTCAGTTTGTCACAACCTTTGAAGGCTTTGATGAAAAAACCTCACGACCATTAACACTATCATGAAGAAACCAGTTAAATGTTCCACTGTTGCCATTAACCGACTGTTCGAATTTCCATGGTTTGAGGTTTGTGGTTACGGTTTCACCTGCCGATACAGATATACCAATGTGAGGATTTGGTGGCTCAAATGAGCCTTCGATGGATCTTTCCACACCAATTTCTCGAGAAGGGTTTTCGGAGGATCGACCAACAGAGACACTTAAGATGTTTGTTTGATATGTGGGAGTGAGTTGTAGGGAGATTCGTGATGGGAAGTGCTTTTCGTCGATTCCTGCTCCTCGTTCTTTCATTAGAGTTTCGTTTACTAGTCGTACGACATCACACCTGGTTCACACAACATGTAAACATTAAAAAAAAGTTAGTAGTCATGTAATAAAATTTTGATAAATTCACTTTATTATACAGAATGTAATAAAAATAAAGTCTAGTTACAAATATGTTTAATAGTTCAGTTAGTATAAAAGATTGTACCCGCGCGTTGCGGCGACGGGTACCCTGTAACAAAATTTTCGACGAACAATATTTTTAATTTTATGTTTTTCTTAGAACGACATCTCGGAAAACGACAATTTAAAGTTTGAGTAATTTTATGTAATTGGTTGTTTTTTATTTATGTTTTAATTGGTTGTAGCTTGTTTATATTGTACAATGTGAAAATATTGTTGTAATTTTGAGTAATGGAGGTGTTTTTAAAGTAGTTTTAATTATGTGTTTTAATGTATTTGTGCATTAAAAGGTTGTAAACATAGCTTTCTAACTTGTATTGCTATTACTTAAATGTTATACTTAATTTTTTAGCATTAATAAAGAAAGAGAATGTAATAATATTTATTATTGTTTGCATTAAATGTTATATACAATATGCTTTAATAGTTGTATTACTTATTTTATTTTTTGCATTAATGAAGAAAGAAATTCTAATTTATATATTTAGTTGTTTGCATTAAGGGTTGTAGAGTGTGCTAAAAAGTTGTATTACTTAATTTTTTGTAATTAATGAAGAAATAGATGCTAATCTGTTTTATATGTAATAATATAAATAAATGTACATTAGTATCAGGGGCGGAGCGAGAATTTGTAGTTAAGAGGGGCCGAAATTTATTGAAAAATGATCGAGATTACATTACTATCGTTCAATAATGCTTTCAAACATTATCTTGTATCATTTAACATAGAATAACATAAATTAGTTTTGTACACTAAACCAACCAAAACTTTAACATATAATAACGCATACCCAAAAGGAGGTTGGTTATCTAAATAATGTTTTGAAGAACATACAGTATATAACATGCATTCCTCGACTATATAGTTATTTTAAAATAATTAACTCACAAAATGTGATTGCCAAAACTTTGGATATTTAGTTCTATAGTAGCCACTAAATAAGATATTAATATATTCCACATTATTACTTTTTTACTCTTAACTAATAGAAAGCGTTTACACACAATTGGGAATATATGTGGATTACGCTGAAACATTCACATCAAATCCCTTAACGGCTTCATTTGAAGGGCCCTAGCACCGCTATGCACTCTCCTCCCTCCGCCCCAGGTTAGGTATCATATATTTTTTCCGCACACATTATGTAAGTATATATATGCGTGGATTTGATGTTTTTAAATTGTAGTGCATGGTACTATCTATCGTTATAAGGTTGTATTCATAAACACCTCCAACATCACATTATTTTACGAAAAATGACATGACCTAGTTATATATTTGACTTTTTCTCTGAATTAAACATATACCAGGTACCACTTGGACCACGTGTTTATCGTTTATAACCTATATGGGGTACGTATAGACAATTAAGACATGCATTTACTTGCGAAGAACTTGATCATTTGGAGATGTTTAATTCGGTGTAATCATTAAATTAAACTTTTAAAAAGTCAAACCATAAAACGTCAAGTTATTATAACTAATTGCATGTAGAAAAATTGCCTAAAAAAAAAGAAAAAAAGTATTTCTAGCTAGTTTATGACTTCTTGTCCTTTTACTTAGATTCTACGAAAATCTACTTCAAGTTTTTTTTATCGTCACAAAACAGCAAAAAAAATCGCTTGACAAACAAGTTTATAAATAGGGTTCACATTTTAAGTCGGAATAGAGTTTTATTGTATTTTCAGTATAATTTTCTATCAAATAAATATCACATTGACTATCGGTCATTGAAAGGTTAACATGTGATACAAATAATATAAATAGCAAATATTTTTAAAAAAAGAAGTCTCAAGAGATTTTTACATCTTTACTAATATAAATAGTAAGATACATTTCACAATCTTTTCTCCTTCAACTTCTTATCATTGCCATTCAAAGAGAGTTATGAGTGTTTTTATATATACATCACACCGTTTAAAAAATAAGCAAGATCGTGTAACAATTAGTGTTGAGTAAACTCAACTTATTTTAAAAACATAGAAGGAAACTCCACTATCTTAATTAATTCAAGAAAATGTTTTCAGTAAAAATATGACAAGGCCTTGTCTTGGCCCACAAACCTAAAAAAACGATAATAGGTGTCCTTTGCTTTCAAGCAATCTATAACTTAACCATTATATTAGGGTTCTCAAAATCATTTCTTAAATTATGCAATCCTTGGATAATTTTGTTTTCAAGGACTTGAACTAATTTAGGATATGGGTTTGATGTTTCATGCATATACACCATACAAATTTCTTTATTGAAGGGTCTATGAATTTATTAAACAACTAACAAAATATATGCTAGTAGAAAAGATTTCAAAAATTCTGATTAGATTTTCTCATTTTCTCCTGTTTCAAAATCACTCTTTTTTTCACATTACAGTGACTTTCTTTGTGCAAACCAGATGCTAAATACAGTTATATACACACTTTATGCTTTAAGAGATATAATGCTAACTAACTACCAGTCCCCTTTTAATCTATTTGGTCGATCTGTACTATGATCAATTCATTAAGACAGTGTATACATGTTAAACCCAATGCAAAAACTATTTCATTGCTAAAAGATACGCTACTTCTAATTCTTTTGTTTATACTATTTATAACACTCGGCAAAATAGTAATACGAAGAACATGTGAGATCATATAAGTCAACACTAATTATTTTATGAAAATAATGTACTATGCGGAAGCATGTGTTCATTGATCTTAGGAACAAGTTAGGACAAACATACATGTTTACTCATATAATAAGATTCAAATGATTAACTATTGTAATATTTATAGGTTATTTGGTTAGCAATGATTTCTTCTTGATTTATTCAGAGGTTTTCTATAATTACATGCACTATTATTACGTTTTTTTATTTCGCTAAAAAAGATTTTTAATCATATTTCATAGTGCCAATACAAGAACTCGTAATATCAAAAATAAAAAACCTTGCATACCTCACGTTATCAGATGCCTAACCTTAACATCAACCACTTTTCAACAACCAGGACATGATTATTCAACTGATCACGCCCATCAAGTTGATGATAATTCAACGAAAACCCGAGCTTTTCATCTTCTTGTCCATTATTACTATTACACTTTTCAATCTCCATAACAATCACTGGACTATAAATTTGAACTTTCCATAACCCTAATCCTGAATCTGCGGAAGAATACATGGGTGATGGTGCTTTTAGGACATGGTTCATTGTTCTTCATGAGCATCCACAACCAATTCTGATCGAAAGAATTCATGGACCTCAACCAATGCTCCTTCCGCGTAGACCCCCATTAACCTCATTAATTTTTTAGATGTTTCTCTAGCCCATGGACATGCAAATTGATCTTTAAGTGTGTTTATAGCATCACACCTAATATCTTGAGGAGCTTCATATATCGATAGAATAAACGTTAGAGCAAGAAACAAGAAGTTGACTATGTCTTCAAGTTCCGGGATCGAGTTTGGTTCAGGGAGTTTAAGGAAAGAATTTGAGTGTTTGATAGGGGTGTAATTAAGGATGTCTTTGATGATATTGGTTAAGAGTTTGGATATGGTAATTTGCTCATGAAATACGCGGTTACTAACGGTAAATTTGAGTGGTATAGAAGTCCAAAGAGATACCATTAAGTTGTAATTTGCAAGAATTTTGAATGATAATGAAGAAGGGTGAATTTGGCTTTTGGTAACTGAGAGTTCAAGAGATGGTTGAGGTGAAGTTGAAGAAGAACAAATGCATATTGATTTGGTGTTTGTTTGCCATTGAGATGGTGGTGGTAGGTTTTGAATCCAAACCCATATATTAGGGAAAGAAGGTGCCATTTGATATATTTGTTAATTTATACACTTGATCTCAATGGAAACTCAAACACGCACATATATAGAGGGAATAAGTGAATAACACAAGGAAAGTTCAAAAGATGGATGATAAAGTACATGCATTGAGTAGTACTAGCAAATTGGTGATAAATTATTCTTCTATATTGTAGTTTTCTTTTTCACTACTTATTGGCATGACGTGTAGCTATCGAATTCACAAACTCTTAAGTCCTTTCATATATATTCGGATTTACAATCTATTACGTACTTTTTTTTTGATCGGCAGAGAATGAATATATATATATATATATATATATATATATTAAAAAAGCAACTAGCAAGGCGCTAGAAGCTAAAGAGTACAAAACAATCTAGAAATAAACTAAACAACACATTCTAGATTTTACCCGAGGCTTTAACTGCGAGGACTACAAAAGTGATGAAAAAACTCTTGTCAATTACAAACTACTAGTACTATTTATGAATTGACTGACATACAACCTCGTGCATTATGCAATATTATATAAAGACTAACTCATTATCTAATCGTTGTTCAGCTTTTCTAATACATATTGTAAGTAGAAGCTTTACGAATGAAGAAACATATAACTGAACTGACCTTATAACCTGTCAAATTAAAGACACCTTGGACTTTAGACACAACAGCTTAAGGTCCCCAAGTTAACTATATTCGTCGCATCCCGGTCCATCACATATACGACTGTAAATGAATTGAACATTAACGAACATTTATGGTCGGTAAAAAGTTCGTTTATGTATTAAATAAACGAACATGAACAAAATTTTCCGTTCGTCTATTTAAATGAACGAATATGAACAAAAGTCTTATTCGTTCATTTATGTTCGCGAGCGTTCGATTATGCGTTGGTTAACGTTCATTTATTTGTTTCCGTTCATATATCGTATCATTTTATTATACACTTTAAAAATTATTGTACTTAAACAAAACAACACTTATAAAACACAATATATTATGCATAGTTCTATAATTTTATATTTATTAGTCTATGTTCATATATGTCCATTCATTTATGTTTTTTTATAAAGGGTTTCTCCGGTAAAATATATTACACAAAAAAAAACGTTGAAGTACAAAGGATGTAGGTGATGTCCTACATCTCAGCTCGTTACCAGGTTAAACAAGAATGCATCATTTGTGCTTAAAGCCAAACCAACATAAGATTGACAGGTCAATCTCATGAACCACCTACCTTTATGCAAATATGACACAACCTATGAAACAAAACAAATTGACTCACAAGAAATGCCAATAACTATAAGAAAATCATCAACCATTTTCGCTATAAGCATTCTCATGCTTCACTTCCTCGACCGTCAGTCCCATGTCATCAAAATTCATACCATCCTTATCAAAGTAGTGAACCTTCGTTTTAGAAGAGAAAACTACATTTCTTTTATGAGAGTCCGCCTTCCTACCCGACCAAATGCCAGTCTTTCTAGGAGTCTTCTTGGGAGGAGCCTCCATCTTCTTTTGTGTATCATCAGCCAAGTCATTTGTAAGTTTCTTATTATCTTCCTCAAGAGTAGAAAAAGAATTAGGCACCAGAGTACTAGAAATAGAGCACAAATTATATAAAACAAAATACATAGATTTAAAACACATGAAAACACAAACAAATCCCCGACAACGGCGCCAAAAACTTGATGTGTCCCGCGACTACTAGTTTTAAATTTATAACACGATTTATCAAAATAAGCTAAGAACACACGGGCAAGTATGACCCTTTCGTATGTAGTTAGTTTGTTGTGGTAAGCCGAGGTCGTTCACTAGGATTTGGGTGTTTTCAATTGTGAAGAATGTATGTAATAAGTAACATGAAAGTGGTATAATTGTTGTCACGTCCCACAATACCATGAAAGCAACAAATAGCTCGAAAAGTATAATGATGCAAATTCAACGAGATTGAAATCAATACAACTAAAGCTACTTGTTTTAAAATAGTATTCATATCAATGGAGTGTTGGAATATCGGGTAGATACTTAAGCAATAGCAAACAAATCAAAAACATACAATTCTAAGTCAACGGGTAGTATCATGATATTGCATATAACACGGTTTAGGTTAACGAACCCTTTCGACCTATGATCATTATTATAAACCGATTCATTACAAGCCACTTGTTAGAAAGATGATTTTACTAATTAGTTCATAAGAGCCCTTTCGACTTATACTCTTGATTAAACCTTTATGAGTCCAATTAACTTGTATATTTATGGTTGTCAATCATGATATACCAAACATATACGCGCGCTAATATTTGGAATAAACCACAACAAAAAATCCTTTCGACATATAGATGCGGTTATGATTTACCAACAAAGTAATTAGACACATATCAATGCAATCAAAGTCATAAGCAAAACCATAAATCAATATTGCAAAATACCAAACACTTCAAATCTATGTTTACATCATTCCAAACAAGTAAAAGAAAATTATTCCATGATTATTTCAACAAAAACCAAGGGTTTAACAATCATATCATTTATAAACATTCTGAAAAGTAACAAGAGATTACCAAAATAAGATTACAATAGGTAATGGAAGGATTTAAAGCAACCCTTAAGCCTCCAATCGACTACAAGCTTCGTAGTAACCAAAAAATGGTTCCTAACACCTCATTTGATGTTCTTGAGCACTACTTCTGGAAATGGCAGAGGTTTTGAGGTCTTTTGGGAGAGAAATGATGGTGGAAATTCGTCCTTAGGGTGTAAGGAGAATGTTTGATGATGTGGAGAAGAGAGAATGATGATTTGATGATGAAAAAAATGGCCAAAGGTCCTATTTATACTAGTGCCAAGCCCTTGGGGTATTAAATATTTTCTTGGGGCCAAAGGGTTGTAAAATGTCAGGGATAATGATTCTAGAGCCTTCTTGATTGTTCCCAAGTGATTAAGGATCAAAAGAAGCATTAGAAGTTAACTTGAAGAAGTCAACGAACTCGAGCCAGGCGGCTCGTTGCTTCAGTCGGGCGGCTCGTGGTGGAATTTTCATCCAGCCGGGCGGCTCGTTGCCCCTCCCGGGCGGCTGGCCCTAAATTTCAGCACATATTTTTCTTGTTTTTGCGTTTAAGCTTTCCGGTTGCGTAGAATTCGACCGTGGGTCTTTATACTTGATCATAACTTCATTTGAGCTCTATCTTGGGACTTGAAAGCTTGTATGGTTGACTCTTTTGCTCTTGAAAAGCTTCTCGAGCTTAATCTTTATAAGGGATTCTTCGCACTTGCACAAATCTTTGTTTTTACGTCATTTCTGTTCTTTTTCTTTGTTTTTCTATACTTGGCTACAAATAGACTTGCAAACGTACTTTGATACAATTAAGTAACAAAAACATATATAAATAGCCAAATAACATGTACAAAAGTACGGATAACGCTACTAAAAACATACTCAATTTGAGCGTTATCAAATCCCCCCACATTTAAACTTTGCTTGCCCTCAAGCAAATCTAAGAAAAGAAAATAAAAAGAAAATACCTAAATGACAAAATAAGAAGAAAAAAAATTATATTTTAAAAAAACAAATTTTTTGAAAATGTCAATTTTTTTGATGGTTTTTTATAAATAAGCGCAAAAGGCGCAAACACCCCCACACATAAGGGTTTGCTTGTCTTTAAGCAAATTTAAAATTAAAGATAAATAAAATCCACATGGTGCAAAAGAATGATTAAAAGAATGCGATGCAAATCTACCAAGTACAAGTACGAGATACGATCCATCGTTTTAAGCTTTTGGTGAAAAACAAAGATGTTTGACAATACCCAAAGGTTTTCTTTCTTGATTAACATTTCTAAGCACCTCACGAAAACGGAATGAAGTATAATTCACTCAACACTCATTAATTTATTTAGTGGTGGAGTATATAAGAGAAATCACACTCATATCTCAGTCGTGACCAAATTTATTACCATAAGCTTGTACAAGAAACAAAACTCCACCGACGTGCCGTAAGCATCAAGTGTAAACATCTAAAAAGGGCTTTTATTGGGTTGTAATGTTAAGGCTTCGGGTTAGTAAAGAGTATGGATAAGGCATGGGATAATTTACTAGTGGGTGAATTACGAGAACATATAAGTCAAAAGTCTAAAAACCAATATTGCTAGTCACCGAACAATCCGCAAACCCGTAAATGATTATAGTTATAAACTTTCATCAATCACATATCGATCACCACATATAAGTATATCACGTCTTAGCACATTGGCTAATCGATATCTCAAATACTTCATCTTCCTCCATCTTCATAATAATATAACACATTGGCTATAATTGTCATCACACATTTTTTTTTGATTTTTTTACTTATTCTTTTTTTTCTTCAACCTTCTTTTATAACTTTTTTTTACTCACATCACATCTCCCCCACATTTCGCATAAACATACACCACAAAAATACAAAATATGAAGCGGGCCCTCTTCATCTTTGTCGGAATGGCACACACAAATGGCGAAGTGTGACATAACTAACAATTATAAAAAACAATCCATCATGCCATGCAACTAGCAACCCACCATTTAGACTTTGACAAGGGTTAGGCTAAGGTTTAAAGTGTAAAATATTTTTTTTTTGCTTTTTAGTGGATGTAACAAAAAGAAAAGATTGGCTCAGCATGTGTTCTAAATGGATCTAGCACTAACAGTGAGTGCTAGCAAATGGGTCCATATGGCAGGTTAACTAGCCGATGTGGCTAGCTAAATACCATTAGATGTAAACGGAAGGCCATTTAGTTTTATTCCTAAGTAGCCTCTTTATCACGCATATACACTTATATCACACGAATGTGATCTCACTGCAGTCTGGCAATGATTTACAAGCACAAGTTCTAGAATAAATAAAATCACAGGCACACTCATAGTAAAAAGATTCAAGTATAAAAGATGTATGCTATATATGAAATAGGCTCAAATTCTCATAATTTAGTGAAAAGGGCTATAATATGTGCTAGCAAATGTTATCGATCCTAGAATGGATTTGCAATATTAACCGGGACACATCTCAAGTTTTTCAAAATTACAATATTCACCAGTGGATTGATCTAGTTATTCTAATATATTAACCTATAAGCGTGAAAACAACTAGATCACAAGAGCAAACAAGTATACACAAATTTTAAATTGGCCCGTAAATATGAAAATTTAAAATCGGTCTCGTTTCTCCTATTTACCTCCCCCGCACTTAAGTTTTATACTATCGTCAATGTGAAAAATAAACTTTAGAGTATGTAAAAATAGGGAAAATAAATTATAGTTCAAGAGATACGAAATTCTCCGGGCAAAGTAATCGCGATCGAACTCCATATGATAAATGCTACGCAAAAGCTAGCATAAGCTTGTGAGATCAATCGGTTTTTTTTCAAGCATCCTCCTCCATTACCTGCTGGAATTTATTCAAACAAAAACAAAACAAACAAACATACTACAAACAATAATATATTAAACATTACGAGCATGTAACACCCCCACACTTAAGATTTTTCCAAGTTTGAAAAACAACCTTTGCAAAGGGTGCACATGTTTATTCAAAGCAAAAATTAAAATATTTAAAAGCTCGGGTTGCCTCCCGATAAGCGGTTAATATATTTTTGAGTCGTTAGCTAGAATCTTCCCTAAGATTAAGGATTCTTTATGATACGGTTCAAGTGAGGAATTTATGTGGGGTGCTATAGATAATGATAAACGTCTTCATTGTGAGGAACCATTTTTTCATTCAGCTTCCATTCTTTGTTAGGTTCCTTTGGCTTACCTTTGTCATTCCTCTTGATCTTTGTCTTTGTTAAAACTCCATTTCCAACGCCATCGATTGATTTTAACTCATTATCACTAACATGATTCGGCAATACAACGTCTGCAAACGTCTTCGCGTTTGTGTATGGGATATGCACGATGCAATCCTTAAGAAAAGGTGATACGGTTGGCGAGTTAGACATGATTGGGTTCGGGTTAGGCATGGTTTGAATAGGCTTGATCTCATCCTCCTCGATAAATTCAACATCCCCTTATCATACTCACTTCAGATTAAGGGAGTATGATAAATTCAACATTCCCTTATCATGTCTCGGTTTGGTATTTATGTAACGAGGAAGGGATTCGGTACATAAAATTTTCTTTTCTAGAAACTCAAATTCCCTTTCCAAGTTCTCGATAATCGCTTGACGGTTTTCCTTAATCCTTGATTGATTTGACGTTCAAATTCAACCACCTCGTTTCTCATACGTTCATTCGCTTCAGTCTGCCTAGCCATCCACTCTCTCATCATCTCCTCCGTTGAGGTTCTGGACAATTCGAAATATTATGATATATGTGGCAATCTATTCGGTGGTCGGGATTGAGGATGGTAACGGTTTGGGTAGGAATACGAATTTCTGGAGTTTCCATCGTGATATCCTTCAACGTAATTGGCTTCCATGGGATCACACATCGGCGTGTCATCACTCATGTAGATTTGTGAAGCTTGGTTGTTTCTACGACCGTCTCGCATCTCCTTGAGCTCTTTCCTTATTTTTAGGAATTCGGAATCGATTTTTGTAGCGAGAGCTTTGAATTTTTCCATCAATACTTCATGATCGGAGATGATGTTGTTTCTACTGGCGGAAACAACGTTTTTTGGTTTGGGGTTGTTTTGGGAATCATTCGAGAAATCGAGCTTGAGAAGGACTTGTCCTCGAGGATTTTGAAAGCTTCGTTGGGAGTATTATAGAGGAAGATTCCTCTGGCGTAGAGAATTACTTGAGTTGGATCGTCTAAACCACGATAGAATATTTGAATTATCGTTCCTTTGGTTAGACCATGTCCGTAACAAGTGCAAAGCATTTCTTTTATTCGGAGCCAAGCTTCAACGAGAGTTTCATGAGTGAGTTGGTGAAAGCTATGAATTTCATTTAGGATATGTTTAAACTTTGCGGCTGAAAAGTATCGGCTAACAAAAGCTTCTCTCAATTCATTCCACGAAGTAATAGTTCCTTCATCTAATTCATTCAACCAAGTCTTAGTTTCTCTGGATAACGAGAAAGGGAAAGTCCTCAACATAACCGCTTCCTCTTGTCACCATATTGGAAAAGGTTACTAATCCCAAGAAAATCGGCTACGTGTCGGTGAGGATCGGACCGGATTCGCCCATCAATTTGATTATCCCGAATCATTTGCGTGTGGGTACCCTTGATATGGAAATTGTTTGGAATAGGGAGTTGAACAATAGCGGAACTAGGTGTTGGAGCAACGATCCTAGTGGTTGACCACATAGGTTGGTCATCGGGATTAATGACGATTATGGGTGGGGAATAGGGTGGAGTTTCGAATTTCTCCATCAATATTTTGATTTTGGATTTTACAGCGAAAACTTACTAGATGAACGGTTGTTTGACATGAGGTTCAAGTAATTCGATTTCGAGGGGTACGTTTGGTGTCTTTTCAGATTTAGTCCTGTTTTTGATTTTACGTTTAAGTTCACGGAACGGACTAGCGAGATGTTTACCCCAAGAACATGGGTTTATACAAACCCGGAGCGATTTGCAAAAAGTCACAGAAAAATTAAGATAAACTTAAATGAAAACAAATGAGAACAAAAATCTTTTATTTTTATTTTTTAATATGACGTAATAAGAAAAATAAACTCGACTACTATAAGAAAAATATTACTAGTATTATTTGTTATATTTTATCACAACGAGAAAAATAAACTAGTTACGACTATTTTTAATTTTTTTTAACTAACTCTTTTTTTTACTAAAGATAATTTTATTAAACTATTTTCTAACAAAGTAAGAAACAATTAAAAAGCAAAACACAAATGAAACCACAAACGAATATTGTACCAAATCTATCAAACCGGGTGGTTTGACGGATTTCGAGTTCTAACCACGGGGTTTGGGATCAAACCGGACGGATAGAAATACGAAATTGGCACAAAGGGTTGAAACGGGTTGGTTGGGTGGTGTTTGGTTCGAGTTCTTTCGGGTTGAAGGGTTTGGTTATTTCGGGGATCAAACGAATAGGTGCTAGTTGTTTATTTATCGGCAAACATGGGTTTAATCAAGTCAAAACACAACTAGGAACGATTTTGAGTAAGGATTGAAATGAGGTATAAAGGTAAAACGGATTTTATAAAATAAAAAAATTGGTTTTTGATTAGAACGCTCTAGACGGCCGGCTGGGCTATCTAGCCGGGCGGCTGGAGAGACTTTGTGGGTCGATAAGGGAGGAGACGGGCAGCGGGGGTTACATCCGGGCGGCTGGGTCGATTTAGGGCTTTAGCTGTTCGGCTAAGGGAGCTAGCCGGCCGGCTGGGGCTGTCTGAAGAGTTTTCGGTGACTTTACGCAAGCCAAATGAAGCACGAATGATATAAAACGAAATACGCAGACTCAAAACACATAAAACACAAACAAATCCCCGGAAGCGGCGCCAACAACTTGATCTCGCGACTACTAGTTTTAAATTTATAACATGATTTATAGAAATAAGCTAAGAACACACGGGAAAGTATGACCCTTTCGTATGTAGTTAGTTTGTTGTGGTAAGCTGAGGTCGTTCACTAAGATTTGGGTGTTTTCAATTGTGAAGAATCTATGTAATAAGTAACACGAAAGTGGTATAATGGTTGTTACGTCCCACAATACCATGAAAGCATTAAATAACTCAAAAGTATAATGATGCAAATTCAACGAGATTGAAATCAATACAACTAAAGCTACTTGTTTGGAAATAGTATTCATATCGATGGAGTATTGGAATATCGGGTAGATACTTAAGCAATAGCAAACAAATCAAAAGCATACAAATTCAAGTCAACGGGTAGTATCATGAAATTGCATATAACACGGTTTAGTTTAACGAACCCTTTCGACCTATGATCATTATTATAAACCGATTCATTACAAGCCACTTGTTATAAAGATGATTTTACCAATTAGTTCATAAGAGCCCTTTCTACCTATACTATTGATTAAACCTTTATGAGTCCAATTAACTTGTATATTCATGGTTGTCAATCATGATATACCAAATATATACACGCGCTAATATTTGGAACAAACCACAACAAGAAATCCTTTCGACCTATAGATACGGTTATGATTTACCAACAAAGTAATTAGACACATATCAATTCAATCAAAGTCATAAGCAAAACCTTAAATCAATATTGAAAAATACCAAACACTCCATATCTATGTTTACATCATTCCAAACAAGTAAAAGAAAATTACTCCATGATTATTTCAACAAGAACCAAGGGTTCAACAATCATATCATTCATAAACATTCTGAAAAGTAACAAGATATTACCAAAGTAAGATTACAATAGGTAATGGAAGGATTTAGAGCAACCCTTAAGCCTCCAATCGACTACAAGCTTCGTACCAACCAAAAAATGGTTCCCAACACCTCCTTTGATGTTCTTGAGCACTACTTCTGGAAATGACAAAGGTTTTGAGGTCTTTTAGGAGAGAAATGATGGTGGAAATTCGTCCTTAGGGTGTAAGGAGAATGTTTGATGGTGTGGAGAAGAGAGAATGACGATTTGATGATGAAAGAAATGCCAAGGGTCCTATTTATACTAGTGCCAAGCCCTTAGGGTATTAGATGTTTTCTTGGGGCCAGAGGGTTGTAAAATGCCAGGGATAATGATTCTAGAGCCTTCTTGATCGTTCCCAAGTGATCAGGGATAAAAACAAGCATTAGAAGTTAACTTGGAGAAGTCAGCAAACTCAAGTCGGGCGGCTCTCGCTTTAGCCGGGCGGCTCGTGGTGGAATTTTCATCCAGCCGGGTGGCTCGTTGCCCCTGTCGGGCGGCTGGCCATAAATTTTAGCACACACTTTTCTTGTTTTTACATTTAAGCTTCCCGGTTGCGTAGAATTCGACCACGGGTCTTTATACTTGATCATAACTTCATTTAAGCTCTATCTTGGGACTTAGAAGCTGGTATGGTTGACTCTTTTGCTCTTGAAAAGCTTCCCGAGCTTGATCTTTATGAGGGATTCTTCGCACATGCGCAAATCTTCATTTTTACTTCTTTTTTGTTCTTTTTTCTTGTTTTCCTGTACTTGGCTACAAACAGACTTGCAAACAGACTTTTATACAATTAAGTAACAAAAACATATATAAATAGCCAAATAACATGTACAAAAGTACGGATAGTGCTACTAAAAACATACTCAATTTGAGCGTTATCAAGGACCTCGAAAATCCTTCCTTTAGACAGTTTGGAAACCATCATTAGACGTTCCTCCCTACTTCCTCAAAGCAGTCACAACACTCTTTGGACACTGCATATCATCATAACTAAAAACCAAACAGGTTCCAAATCTCGAGGGCTTCCATTCATATTCCACCTTAATAGTATGCATCATAACACCATTATTAGTAGGGTTAGGAACTGAAATTACCATTGTGTCCTTAAGAGCTCGATCAACCTTTATATCAACCAAAGCCTACACATAATACATACGCCCTCACGTTTGTATACATGTGGTGGAAGTACATGAATCTAACATAATGAGGGTGCCAAGACAAGTAGCTATAGCACTTAAACCATCAGCTGTAAACACTAAAACAAGAACACTATGGAAATTGATCTAAACTGGAATAGACATAAGCTCCTCTTTAGTCAACATAAAACTTGGAGTCCAATTCCTCAAGATAAATGGGACATTACGGATCAACAAATGACCTTACTCTAATACCCCTTCCAAACTAGACATAGAGGAAAATTGAATGAAGATGAAACCTTGTTTGTCCCCCATAACTCGTGTAATACCATATCTCTTCCTAGAGTTCAATGAATAACGCTTCACTACTGAAAACACCACTTTCTTCCCAAGAGAATATCCATATAGAGTATTTTAAACCTAACATGCACTTTTAAAACCGACGACATGGTAATTAGAACATCACCCAAATCTGTATTGTTTGTTACAAGAGTACGAAAGTTTTTTGCTAAGAATGTTACTATCTCTCTTATCCCCCATCGTATCACCAGCCTCCTTATCCCCCTGCTCTCATTACCCCCGACATTGATACCCACAGTTAATAGCCCTAACACTCAAAAAAGTTCTTAAGAATGAAATCGGTATATAAACCCTAAAATCGATTAAGGTTTAAGAACAACTGACAAATAACGAACCCAGGAGCAATTAAAGTGCACAAGGAAAAATGGTAATAAAATACTGTCCAAGAACATAGCGAGCAGTAATGAATTTGGAAAAACTAAAATGATATGGAAGCAAACCCTAAAAAAGAAAATAAACCCTAGCAGAAAAAACGCCAACAGGCAGTGAATCAAGAACAAAAAATGATTAGACCTAACATGTTAATCTCAATCTATGACAAGGTCAATGTATGATAATGATTAAATTGTACAACTTTAATGTTGGATTAGGGTATTCAGCCACCAATCACGATAATAAACCCTAACAAGAAACCACCATCAAACAACAACACAAAAACAAATAAAGGAAAGACACAAAGTGATAATCACAATCCATAACAAGATCCTACCTGATGATGATTGAACGCACATGTTTAAATTCAAATTAGGGTTCAGCCGCCAAAAATCGCCTTAGAGGGGGAGAGAGTTCCTAATACGGGTGTTGTGTTCTTTTAACATTCATTTATGTTCATTTAGTGCTTAGTGAACAATCTTGTTTTCTAAATAAACAAACATGAATAAGAAGATTCATTTGTTTAAGTGATCATGTTCGTTTATTTGTCCGATTAAAAAGAAATGAGCGCACTTAAACAATGCTTTGTCCGTGTTTGTCCAATTCATTTACAACCTTAATCACATAGCATATCTTGTAGTATGTATTAATAAGTGTTAACTATAGGTATAATACACAATTTTAATAAAATTAATGTCAAGGATAAGATATTATCTTTCAACTTTTAAAAAATCTTTAATTGGTATAAAATTTAACTCTTATTTTAAAATTTTTAAGAAACAAGCTAAAATGTAAAATTAAGAGAATGACATATCACATGTATATAAAACTAACTTAGACATTTTAGAGGTACATGATATTATTGATTTATTCTTATACCCACTAATTTACTCCAAGAAGTTGGGCGTCTTTTGGTTTTTGGAGGCCTCGAGCGAAAATTGATAACGGAGCCCCAAATTAAAGGCTAAATAAATAGGGTATTCTTTTTAAACACACATCTTAAAAATCTCATTCTTGAAGCATAATTATAAAATGTCTTTGCGTTTATTCATGTTTATATAGTTTTCTACATTGTGCATAAATTTGATTAATCTTGTTACAAGCACGTATGCAATGTATATTCATGGAGATGTGATCACAAAACACGATTAGAAAAATGCATACTTGTTTTTTGAAGTACGTTGGATGAAATATGCCCATGTTTACTTTAATTCGGTTATTAAAATTGATAGAAACCAAATTTGCTTTAAAGTTGCTACGCTGAATTAATTTACATTATTATAATGAATGTTAACCATGCGCGCCACACTTAATTAAGCATATGTGCACCTAAATCTTTATGGATAGAAAAAAATCTCAAAATTACGCATTCTACACTCAACCTGGTTAATTTTCTTCTATTTTAAATGCTTATTACGACAAAGTTTATGTCACCACTTTGATTTGATCTTATGAGACTAGCTTATTACGAAAAGTTTATTCATTAATGTATGTTGGTTTTTTTGGTAAGGTTAACTGAAGTTGGTATTTGTCTTGTTTATAACAAAACTCTTAATAATTATTTCATCTCAACACCATAAGTCTTACAAATACTGAACTAACATCCCCTGATCAACGGATCGTTATGTTAGCTTCACGTCAGCTTGAATGGAAGTTCTGTTGCGCATTTTGTTTTAAGCATATATAAAAACTTTCGGAATAGATTTCAAAATGTTAACGCATATATCAAGTCATTGGCCGAACCGTATAAACTAATGGACATACCATCTCCTACTTTACGACATAAAGAATAAGACGGGATGATATCACGTGTATTCAAATTTGAATAGGAAGAGATAATAAAAGATGAAAATTACGTTGCCAGAAATTTTTATCTTGTACTAAAGCTCAAAAACTAAAACTTTAAAGTACAAGTATTACTTGAAACACACTTTTTTATTAAAACACTTGCGGAAGCTTCATATTACAATGGTGGTGGTGGTAGTAGTGGTAGTGGTTTTTTTATGATCAATACAACTGGATACCAGTGCCTTTTATAGGCTAATTACAAAAGAATATGCTTTTGGTATATGGCATATGCTAAAGCATAAAGGAATAAACCATGACATATGCCAGAGAATATTCGAGCCATTATTATTTAGATTACAGAGACTCATGACTTAAAATTAAAAGGACAATAATTAAACATAGGTGGGGCTAAATATTATTATCTCTTGCGGTCTTTTTTGGACTTTTGTCACATGAGGGCCCTCCGAGCATCTGGACAACAAGGAACGGGACGATTCAATTTTAACTCTTGCAGACAATAATCATCCCATCCCGGGTCCACAATAAAAATTGAATCGTCACTACTGTCGTCATCTTCTAGAAATCCTTTCCTATTATAGCGGTACATGTTATCTTCTGGGGTGTGGTCTTGGTCTTCTTTGGGCTTAGATGTTGTTGCGGCCCAATCGCTGGGCAAGGGCTTCTAGTTCAATAAGGATTCTTCTGGCTTCTTTGTTTTGAATTCTGACATTTTCTCTTTGGTCAGACCAGTGGTTGTCTTTGGTTGATATGCCGAAGCAGATTTGGCTTTGCATTGTATGATTGCTTGTAGACTTCGTATGGCTTTGACTGCTTCCTTTGCTGCTGAAAGTTCAATGTCTTGGGTGACTGATCTCCATGCATTAGATTTATCCATTCTAACTGGAGTTTGGTTGGCCTTGAGTTGGTAATGCCTGTATAGTGCTCCTGGTTCTTCATGTGTGAAGATAACTTTTGTGAAGATTCTTGAAAGTAGTTGGAAATCTTCATGACTTCTTTGCAAGTGATCTTCATATTCTTTTGAAAGGCATTGGGGGATTGTAGAACTTCCTCCACTGAGTAAGGAGCCGCTGCTGCTAATTACTTCATTTCTCCTGTGCATTCTGCAAAACAAAGGTTAACAAGTCTTGAGAGAGAATCAGCAAGAGTATTATGTTTCCTTTCTATGTGTTCTATATTAATTTTGACACCTGTTCCAGTGACCACATCTGCAAACTTGATCCACCTAACCCTTGACGATTTATTGTTGTTAGTTTTATTGTAAAAACTAATAATAGCTTGGAAATTTGTTCTTAAGGTGACCTCCTATTTATCAAGGTAGTAA
The DNA here is from genome assembly GCA_026074375.1 of Tanacetum coccineum. Classification (NCBI taxonomy): domain Eukaryota; kingdom Viridiplantae; phylum Streptophyta; class Magnoliopsida; order Asterales; family Asteraceae; genus Tanacetum; species Tanacetum coccineum. The sequence goes on from BQNB010001184.1 coordinate 120,689, forward strand.
ATCTTTAACTTTTCTAGAGTGTTGATGCATGCATTGATTTTAGCATCATTTGTGGATTAAGTTGTTGAGAATCTGCCGCTTGCATACGCATAATTTTTTTCTGAACTTCTTGGATCTCCTTTTTTCTTTTTCCATTTGACTATTCCTCCTCATACTTCCATGCATCCATCTGTTTCCAAGATGATGTAAGCAGTGGAATTTCAAGGTTTGAAGATTTTGAACTTGTTCTTTGATTTTTTCTGACTAACTCGTAATCAAAAGGCTTAAGTCTTTATCTCCATAAGCATTTGTTTTTTTCATAAAGTAGCCTTAGGAGTATCCCGAGTTTTGGGATATGATTTCGAGCATAATTAAGGATTCCTAAAAATGACCTTAATCCTTTCTTTGTCTTCAACTCTTCTTCATTAAAGTTAACGATCTTCCTTATGATGTGGTTGCAACTTTATGGTTCCTTCTCCTATGACTACTCCCAAAAAGTCTATTGTTGAGACTGCTATCTTCATCTTTGTTAGAGATAAGACTAGATCATTATCTTCACAGATTTTTAGCATCTTTTCTAGGTGCTTGGCATGATTCTTTTCATTTTTTGAGAAAACCAGTATATCATCAATATATACTGCGATGAACGACTCTGTTCCTTTGAAGCATTTATCCATCTTTCTTTGGAATACCGCTGGGGCATTTTTCAGGCCAAATGGCATAACCAACCATTCATAGAGTCCTCCTGGGACTAAGAATGCAGTCCAAGGGATTGATTCTTCATCCATAGCAACTTGATGGAATCCCGATTTGAGATCAAACTTTAAGAATATTTTTGCGCCTCCTACTCTCTTGATGATCATATTGATACCTGGTAGGGAGTATTGATCCTTGTATGTATTATCATTCAAGGACTTGTAATTAAAAACCATCCTTTCTTTTCCCTTGATTTCTCTTCCAATTGCAGGATCAATTGTTGTTCCTGAATTTACGATCATTGCCATTGTTTTGTGCCTGCTTTTAATTGGGCGAATGGAACTAATTTTAAGAAAAGTATCAACATGTTTTTTGAATGAGTCTTCCATTGCTGGAGTAACATGTTTTAATGGTCGGTCTTCAATTGTAATATCTGGATTGATGATATCCAGCTTACAAAGTTCACCATTCTTTTTCCATGCTTTAGGGGTTCTTCTCTAATGTAGCCTTGATGTTTTAACCTCTCTATGACAGGTTTGAATTGTTCTAAGAATGCTTTGCTTCCTTCTTGATTGAAATAAATTGATTCATTTATTTTTATGAATTCCTCCTCGCTTACTTCTAACTCAGTGATAGCAACTTCAGCGACTTCAGTTTGATTTGAAGTCTTAATTCTGGTAACTTTTTTGTAAATGGTTATCTCATCACCTTCTATTTGGATTCCTCCCTTCATTGATCTAAGGAAATTGGCTCCTATTAGCATTTTGATACCATTACTATCCTTCATATCGAATGCATATATAAGAGGTATCTTGAATTTGTTTCCTTCGATTAGGAAAGAGCCTTGCTATATTCTGTGTGTAGCTTGTTGTCTTGAGTTTAAGCCGTTAAAGAAGACGGTCTTAGTTAGAGGTTCTAGTGCGTCTTCTAGAATGACTTTCTTGTTGATACAACATGCTGATGCTCCTGTGTCTATTATTGCGGTGGTTCCAAACATTAGGCAATTAGGAATTTCAAACTCAACCTTTACATTGTAAAGTTTATTAGTGATTTTCCTAATTTTTGGAGTTGTAGTGGTGTTTCCAGAATAATGAACTTCTGCTTCCATGAAGGGTCTTGCTATCTAAGAGTTTCCTAGTGGCGGGAATTCTTCACTAGAGTATCGGGCCTCTGTTTTCTTTTCTTTCTCCTTCTGTAGTTGTGTTTTAGCTTCCTTATTTCTCCATCCTTTTGTTCTTCAAACATAATTTGTTCTGTTTTGAGCTGGTCAATGATCTTGAGGGCATCTGTAAGATCTTTTACATACAAACTTTTATCTGACTGCCATAGTTCTTCCTTTCTTTGTATGATGGCCCTGTTTTCATAATATTCTTTGGCTTGATCTTTGATCATCTGCTGATCTTGTTCCGTCTTTTCCTTTAGAAGTTCTTTAAGAAGCCTTATTTCATTACTGTTGAAGTCTTTTTCCTATTCTGGTTTATGCGGTTGCTTTCCTTTGACATTGACTGTTTTGCCAAGATAGTTTCTTGTACAAAGGGCACATGTTGTCAATTGGCATTTGGGACAGTTGAGCCGTTACATGTTTGTGGTTAATATTCCACAGTAATAACAGATTGTGTAGTTTGTGACCGTGTTTTCTTTCCAATCATGCTCAACCGGTTTCTTTCCAATCAATGCCAAAACTTTGCTTTGGGGTTGTAATTCCGTTGTCACTGGTTTCCCACGATCCTGCGGATTAAACCATGTCTGCTATCTTTGTTGGTGGTCCAGGGTGAAACATGAAAGCATGATGACTATAATAATCTTCTTCTATACTTTGTTCATCATTACTTTCATCAATTCCCTCTATTGCCATAAAGGCTGCTTCTTCAAGCGGAGTGTCTTGAACCATAATACTGATATTCTGGTGAACATCACCTTCTCCTTCCGATATGCTATAGACACTACTATCATCAAAGTCTGCTGAGACAATATCCCAAATGTCATCAAGATCCAGTTCTTGATAAACAATTGATCTTGCAATATTTCCTTGCTTACTTCTGCAATCCTTAGCAAAAGGTCATTCCTTTCCACAAATAAAGCATTTACACTTCTTGACTCGTCCTCTATCATCCTTATACTTCATCTTGAATGGCTTTACATGAGAATTATGCGGCTTTCCTTTATATGTTCTTGACTTTCTAATTCCATATTTCTTCTTGTTATTCTTGTAATAACCAGGAATTGGTATGGCAAAACAAAGGGATAAGTCCCTTAATTCTTTGGCAAGCGCCGCATCTTTGCACATTTCTAAGACGAAAGTATGAGTGAATTTGATTGCAGACTAGACTCCTGCGCTGAGACCAGGGTGTTTAGCTTTAAACGATTCTTCTATCGTCTTGGATAAAGAGGGTGGAAGTTTAGCAAAGAGTTTTTCTGTTGTTAAGGGGAAATATAATTTTCTTGATTTTATTGCCAACTGTCGGAAATCATTCAAGAATGACCACAAATTCTTGGTTTCTTCACAAGTTAATCTATCTAGATCCCTGTAGGCTCTGTCTTTTTCATCAGTCGAGACTTTATATGGGTCTTCCATTATAATCAGTTGCCTTACTTGTGAGGTTATGTTTTGTGGGTCATCTGCGATTGTTTGAAGAGTAGAGTATGCCCCTGGATATGCAGTTCGCCATTGCTGCCACATATATTTTTCACTTTCTCCAAGAAGGTTCTTCACAAAAGCTAACTTTGCCTTATTAACAGACCATGTTTGACTATTGAGTCTATTGATTGTTATAGACTCCCATCTTGATATTACGTCTGACCATAAGTGTTGGGATTTACAAATTTGATGAGACAAAAGAACAAAAGAATGAAACAAGAAGGACTAATTCAGCATTATGGGATTCTAGAAGACTTGAAGTCAAACAGTAGTTATCTTCTCATTCAATGCAGTCAAACAACGATTAATGCTGATTGAAGATTAATTACAACTTGAAGATTAATGCTGATTTAGTTTCCTAATTATTTAGTCAACCATATTAAATACATTTGACTAAGTATTTAATACAATTATTATCAACTTATAGATCCTGTAGTGGCATGGAATGGAGATTGATAACTTAAGGGGAAGATCTTAAGTTAAGGGGAAGCAGTTTACAAAGGAAGATTGTTTCATTCAGGGAGAGCCATGATCTCAACTTCAGGGGAAGTTCATGCAAGAATTTGTTTGTTTTGTCATCATCAAATAGGGGAAGATTGTTGGGATTTACAGATTTGATGAGACAAAAGAACAAAAGAATGAAACAAGAAGGACTAATTCAACATTATGTGATTCTAATAATTGGATTTCACTAACTATATGAAATGTGTTCTAAAGGTGTACATTTCACTATGCCATAAGGGTCCTTTTATACTTGTAGGAAACCCTAAAGCTTAATACCATAAAACGCGTATAAAAATATAAACGCGTAAAAAGATAATGCAAATCACTTCCTAATATAAACTCATGAATCCTAACTAACTATTTACATTTGTAATTACCGCTGACTACTATAACCAGAACCATGAGCAACCATATTGTACTACCAGTACTATATACAAAATTACTATACCAGAGTAACTAAATATGCTACCAGTATGATGACTATCTCTACCAGTAGTAACTATTATACAATATTCCTAACAATCCTCCCTAAACTTGAATTTGACTTGCTTAAGTTCAAGTTTCAATGATAGATCTTCGTCTTGAGCACTATGAGGATTGAAGTAGTCATTCTGCACCATCTAAAACTGAAATATAACCTTGAGCATCCAAAACAGCTTGTGCAGTTGACATTAAGCAGCAATAAGTCATCATTAAGCCATTCCACTTGACCCTTGTTTTAATAATCTGAAACTATAGATCAACTAGAATGGTCTTTGTCAGCAACTCATCAGTCTTTGAACATCAACAAAATAGAAACCACCACAGCCTACATGAATGATTTGATGAGCCATTACAAGTAGCCAATCACATCTTGGGCTAGTCAGTCCTTTGGCACCCAGAAAGGGTCAAATCTAATGGTTGAACCTGAGAACCCGTTTCAACTTCCGAACATGAATCAATAGTAAGTTGAAAACTATATGATATTTGGTAAATCATTTCAACCATGAATGGATTTGAATGATCTTTACCTTAGCCGTTTGCACAGGACCTACCACTCTTACTAATGAATAAGGTGAGTTGATTACCATACAACTTATTAGCAAGTTGTCAACTATATAAACGGATTTGTTAAGTCTTTACCAAAAGTCGTTTGCTGTTGGACTAGCCAACTCTTTGTTGTCTGTTAGACATTATTGAGTTGTAATACCCATTTGCTGTGTGGTGGCAGAGCCCAGCACCTAAACCCAAAAAAACCTTGCTTTTTTGTTCAAATTTCTATCCATATAACCATCTAACAGCCAAAAACTATTTTCACATCCAAAAACTGTTGTTTTTTGCACAATCAAAACTTATATACACTTGGTTGGCAAGCTAATAATATATAGAGATACTAGATAAATAATTTATATATCAAAAATATATTTTAGAGAGCAAAAAGATTTATGATATATTATATAATTAACGATAGCAATCATGAACACCAGCACGCTTGGAATCTGCAATTTGTTTCTTTAGAAACTTAACCAACTGAACAGCAGTGGTAAGTTCGTTACCCACTGCTCCATGACTAATTTCCAACTGATAATCCAGCATTCTTTCCATAAGCTTGACAGTGAGGGGATACTTCTTGTCCATAAACATATAAATGACAAGGCCACTTATCAGCACTCCCAACAACACATGAATACCAAAAAAAGAATATAACTTCCAACTTTGAATTCTCCATTTGTGTTGGCTCTTCCAAAATTCACTGCCATCAACCACTTCAGGTGAATCTATCAAAACCCGTAGATCACCCCAAAGAATAAGACCAACTTCGTCAGCTGCCTTGTCCTGATCAGTAATGACACTACCGGCCATTATATAAAGTCCCCCAACAAATCTCTCGAGTGACTAAGTGTATTCTATTTCCGTAGACTGGTGAAATACTTGAGAGAGTTGTCTTTTCTGTAGATGACATTAATTGTTCCTATCCCCGTAGGCAACAATTCCTAATCTACAACTGCATAGAAGGGAACAAGAGCGTCGCAATCAGAATCCTCCTCCTCATCAAAAGCATACTTGAGACACATCTTGTGTTCAGCATCAGGATCTCCTGTTTCTATTGGTATAGTAGATTTAGAAATACGAAGTCCTTTCCTAGCAACAGAATTCCTCTTTCTAGGAGTCCTCTCTAAAGATTCCACCTTTTCATCATAACCTCAGATTCCTTAGAAGTTCGTACATCTTCAGATGGAATCGGAAGTTGTGCACCTGTATCCTCCATAGCAGCAGAGATAGCCTAAACCTCAGCAGGCTTAGGCCTCTTTGAAGAAGGCTGTTCCAATTCATCACCAAGCCTCTTTGATGCTCTTGTGAAATCTTGTTGAGTAAGGGTTGAAAGATGACTTTGCAGCCTTTCAAACGCTTCCTTGAGCCTATATATACTGAGTGACTTCACATAAGTCATGGTCCAGCCTTTGTTGTAGATAGTTAAACTCTGGTTCTTGACAAAAGTTCTCATAAAATCCATTTGCTCAGCTTGGGACATAAGTCTATCCCTTCTAGCTTTAGCCTTTTGTTCAGTAATCTGCCTTCGATTTCTATCAACCATCTCCACCATGGCACTAGCAAAATCTCCCTTAGGTAAATTAGAACCTATGAGAGTTCTTGAGAGCTGTTCATTTGCCTGAATCTTTGCTATGATTGTTATCCAGTCATCATCAGTATAGTGCATGGCAGCTGCTTAAACTTCTTGCTGTCTCTTCTTTTATTGAGCAGGGATGTCAAAGTCTTGATCTAATTGACGTGCCAAGAGTTCATCATGACGAAGAAGTTCTTCTTGTTGTCTCTCCAGCTCTGCCTGTTCTTGAGCGTGTAACCTTTCAGCTGCCTCCTATCCAAGCCTTTCATCTTCTAACTACTTAAAAGTCCTCTCTTGAGTAGGAGTTGGTTCATCCACCAATTGGGCCTTTCCCTTATCAACAGAAGTGCTGACAGGAGGAACTTGTTCACTGCCCGCGTAGTAAAGTGAACTTACACTCGTAGGAACTAGACATACGCCAGCAGGAAGGTACCACTAATTGTAGGAAATGTCATATACTAGGAGTAACAAAGATATCAGCAGGAATGTCTTGATTAGCAAAACTATGTGTAAGACCACCAGGAGTAACTGCATTTGGTGAAAATCTATCCTAGAAGAAGTGTCTTCTGAAGCACTTCCTTTACTTGCCCTTGTGTATGTTTTCACACTTCTTGAAGAAACATGAGCTGGTGACTTGGCAACTCTCTCAGCATGCAGTTTAGTTTGAGAAAGAATGTGAGCAGCTGCAAGAGTACTAGAGCTGATATCTTGTTCTTGAGACTCCCCTGAGTCGTTATCTTTTGAAGGAGTGACAAAGGATGATTGTTGTGCAGCTAATGAAGCATTTGCCAAAGCAAGGAGTGAATCCATGTCAATTTCTTTCTCCACTCTTTTAGCATCATCATCAGAATCAGATATTATCGGTTTCCTTTTCCTTTTCTTGAGCGCACCTTCCAGCTTTTTGACTCTCCCAACCAAGGTAATTATAGCAGTTCCAAGTGTCTTTTTGGTATCCTTGAGCTCACACTCCAAGGATGTTATTTTCGGCATAAACTTGGAAACAAGGGAAGATAAAGCAGTTAGAGTCAAAGGGTCCTCAGCAACTCTGGAAGGTTGACCTGCAAAGGGAGTTGCTTCATGGGACCTAGGTGGAGACTCATGGAATGAGCCTCCTGCAGTCTCATCTTCCACAAAGGTAGAAGTGAGAGGTTCTTCATCAGGCTCATTGAGCCTTGAAGAAGATGGTTGGTCATGGGACAGAAGGGAGGGAATTTGTACCATTTTCTGGGTGGTGAGGTGGTAGTTGGTGCAATAATGGGTAGATTGGGGACATTGACTGGAGATGGTATGGGAGCAGGAATGAGAGGTTGATCAGCTGGTTCAGCTGGCCTTTCACCCTGATCCTCTGATGCACCTGCCAATATAGCAGGCAGCAATGGCATATGTGCCCCAACAAACCTCATCTTCATATTTGCAAATACCTTTTTGGTCATCTTATGAGCAGGGTATTGAGTTGTGTTTGCAGTTTGATTATCACCTATCTTTTGATGTGTAGTGAGTTTCCCAGGTCTGTACATGAATCATAATCTTAAAGTGGGTGTACACTTAGAAAGATAAATTTGTTTGTTATTGGTGTTGACAGAAGACTGAAGACTCCTAGCAATGTCCTGAATTTTCTTAATGATGCCTCAAATGCGCACTTGGCTAGTATCACTTAAAGGAGTTACGTTGTAGTGCTCAGTGTCTCATCTAGTTGAGTATTCTTTCAAGAGTTTGCGGTCTACTTATACTTCTTGGTTTCAGTAATAAGTTTGGGAGTCATGTGAAAAATAAGGACATACGACACAATTTTGGGATATTCAACTTCTCATCAAATTCAATATACTCATTTTTCATTATCAATAAACACTACAAAAAAGCCCTACAGAATTGAAGACGTTCATGCACAGTTTCAGGGGAGGTCATTACTACTGCTCGTGCATTATTAATACTGCTGATAGTTTAAAATTTCTACTGGGCTATGAGTTCATTATTTTGTGATGTAACTCTAGGGGGTAATTTGAGTCAGTGGAAAGCTTGGATTAAAAGTTTTGATATATGATTTGAAGTTGTAAAGATCAAAGTTGCTTATATGTTCCCTATTGGATGAAGACAAAAAGAGGAAGATGATTATATGATTAGCAACTTATAGATCCTGTGGTGGCATGGAATGGAGATTGATAACTTAAGGGGAAGATCTTAAGTTAAGGGGAAGCAGTTTACAAAGGAAGATTGTTTCATTCAGGGAGATCCATGATCTCAACTTCAGGGGAAGTTCGTGCAAGAATTTGTTTGTTTTGTCATCATCAAATAGGGGAAGATTGTTGGGATTTACATATTTGATGAGACAAAAGAACAAAAGAATGAAACAAGAAGGACTAATTCAGCATTATGGAATTCTAGAAGACTTGAAGTCAAATAGTAGTTATCTTCTCATTCAATGCAGTCAAACAGCGATTAATGATGATTGAAGATTAATTACAACTTGAAGATTAATGAATACCCAAAATCATTAGCAACTTATAGATCCTGTGGTGGCATGGAATGGAGATTGATAACTTAAGGGGAAGATCTTAAGTTAAGGGGAAGCAGTTTACAAAGGAAGATTGTTTCATTCAGGGAGATCCATGATCTCAACTTCAGGGGAAGTTCGTGCAAGAATTTGTTTTGTCATCATCAAATAGGGGAAGATTGTTGGGATTTACAGATTTGATGAGACAAAAGAACAAAAGAATGAAACAAGAAGGACTAATTCAGCATTATGGGATTCTAATAATTGGATTTCACTAACTATATGAAATGTGTCCTGAAGGTGTACATTTCACTATGCCATAGGGTCCTTTTATACTTGTAGGAAACCCTAATAGCTTAATACATAAACGCGTATAAAAGATATAAACGCTTATAAAAGATATGCATATCACTTCCTAATATCTATCTCATATCCAACTTAACTATACATTGTACTTACCCGGAAACTAACTATAACAGTACCAGTAGTAAACCATTATTGTAACTACCAGTACTAATGACAATATTACTCCTACCACGAGTAACAAAAATCTACCATTAGTAATGACCATATAACTACCAGGAGAACCGATGAATACAATATTCCTAACAATAAGCCTGGATCTGCAAGTAAGACAAGCATTACTCCGGATTTCGTCCATGCCGGTGGTAGTGTCCACTGTGAGTTGTGATAGTCATCATATCCTCCATAAAAGGTATTACCTTTTCCCTAAGGATAACCAAACTGATAGTCTGGTTTATATGTTGGTTGCGTGTTTTATCTTGCCGGTAGATAGACTGCTGGCCCTATTATTGCATCAGGTGGAGGTTGATAGCTTGTGCTAGATTCTGTATCATCTGCAGCTGTTGGGAACGCGTGCTCTTCATGTTTATTGATGATTTGGGCTGCCAATTGTTTAAATTTTCTAAACTTTGGGTATGGCAGACATCATCTTTCGTTCTTACATTTATATAAAGAATGAAGCACTGTATGTCCTCAACTGCTTTGCTACGAATGGGTTTTTCATTCCCATTCCATTTCAAATTTTGTGCTTTAAGAATAGCAAGTTGAGTCATACCCCATGTGGCAAAGTATTCATCCAGAAAGTCTGTTGGTTTTGTGAAAATTGTCTTTAAGACAAAATGAATCTTTCCCTCCGCCTCTCATCAGCATCCACAAACATCTTTTTATCAAGAATTGTAGGAGTGACCAAACTTGCTAATCAAAACACAATCATAAAATGAAATGGGAAAACCCTTCTGCATCAAATTCGTGGTGAGGACCATACAGTGCATCATCTTTCTAAAAACGAAGAGAAAGATAATGACACCATACCCAAATTTTAGAAAATGTAAACAATTAGCAGCGCAAATCATCAATAAACATGAAGAGCACGCGTTCCCAACAGCTACAGATGATGCAGAATCTAGCACAAGCTATCAACCTCCACCTGATACAATAATAGGGCCAGCAGTCTATCCACCGGCAAGACAAAACCCACAACCAACATATAAACCAGACTATCAGTTTGGTTATCCTCAGGGAAAATGTAATACCTTTTACAGAGGATATGGTGAGTATCACAACTCACATTGGACACTACCACCGGCATGGACGGAATCAGGAGTGATGCTTGTCTTACCAGCAGATCCAAGCTTATGGTCAGACGTAATATCAAGATGGGAGTCTATAACAATCAATAGACTCAATAGTCAAACATGGTCTGATAATAACGCAAAGTTAGCTTTTGTGGAGAACCTTTTGGAGAAAGTGAAAAATTAATGTGGCAGCAATGGCGAACTGCATATCCATGGGCATACTCTGCTCTTGAAACAATCGCAGATGACCCACAAAACATAACCTCACAACTAAGGCAACTGATTATAATGGAAGACCCATATAGAGGCTCGACTGATGAACAAGACAAAGCCTACATAGATCTAGATAGAATAACTTGTGAAGAAACCAAGAATTTGTGGTCATTCTTGAATGATTTTTGACAGTTGGCAGTAAAATTAGGAAAATTATATTTCCTCTCAACAACGGAAAAACTCTTTGCTAAACTTCCACCCTCTTTGTCCAAAAAGATAGAAGAATCGCTTAAAGCTAAACACCCTGGTCTCAGCACAGGAGTCTTGCCTGCAATCAAATTCACTCATACTTTCGTCTCAGAATTGTAAAAAGATGTGGTGCTTGCCAAAGAATTAAGGGACTTATCCCTTTGTTCCACCATACCAATTCCTGGTTATTACAAGAATAACAGGAAGAAATATGGAATTAGAAAGACAAGAACATATAAAGGAAAGCCGCATAATTCTCATGTAAAGCCATTCAAGAGGAAGTATAAGGATGATAAAGGACGAGTCAAGAAGTGTAAATGCTTTATTTGTGGAAAGGAATGACATTTTGCAAAGGATTGCAGAAGTAAGCAAGGAAATATTACATGATCAGCTATTTATCAAGAACTGGATCTTGATGACCATTGGGATATTGTCTTAGCAGACTTTGATGATAGTAGTGTCTATAGCATATCGGAAGGAGAAGGTGATGTTCACCAGAATATCAGTATTATGGTTCAAGACACTCCGCTTGAAGAAGCAGCCTTTATGAATATAGAGAGAATTGATGAAAGTAATGATGAACAAAGTATAGAAGAAGATTATTATAGTCATCATGCTTTCATGTTTCACCCTGGACCACCAACAAAGATAGCAGACATGGTTTAATCCGCAGGATCGTGGAAACCAGACAAGGAATTACCAACCCAAAGCAAAAGTTCTGAGCATGATTGGAAAGAAAACACGGTCATAAACTACACAGTCTTCTATTACTGTGGAATATTAACCACATATATGTCAAGGCTCAACTGTCCCAAATGCCAATTGACAACATGTGCCCTTTGTGCAAGAAACTATCTTGGAAAAATGGTCAATGTCAAAGGAAAGCAACCGCATAAACCAGAAGAGGAAAAAGACTTCCACAGTAATGAAGTAAGGCTTCTTAAAGAACTTCTAAAGGAAAAGACAGAACAAGTTCAGCAGATGATCAAAGATCAAGCCAAAGAATATTATGAGAACATGGCCATCATATAGAGGAAGGAAGAACTATGGCAGTCAGAAAAAGTTTGCTCATCAAAGATCTTACAGATGCACTCAAGATCATTGACCAACTCAAAACAAAACAAATTAGGCTTGAAGAACAAAAGGATGAAGAAATAAGGAAGTTAAAAACACGACTGCAAAAGGAGAAAGAAAAGAAAACAGAGGCCCGATACTCCAGTGAAGAATTCCCCTGCCACTCAGGCAACCCTCAGATAGCAGACCCTTCATGGAAGCAAAGTTCATTATTCTGGAAACAAACCACAAGCAGCTTAAAAAAATAGGAAAAGTCACAATCACCTACAATGTAAAGGTTGAGTTTGAAATTCCTAATTGCCCAATGTTTAGAACCACCGTAATAATAGACACGGGAGCATCAACATGTTGTATCAATAAGAAAGTCATTCCAAAAGACGCACTGGAACCTCTAACTCATATTGTCTTCTTTAACGGCTTAAACTCAAGACAACATGCTACACACAGAATAAAACAAGACTATTTCCTAATCGAAGGAAACAAATTCAATATACCTCTTATATATGCATTTGATATGAATGACATTAATGGTATCAAAATGCTGATAGGATCCAATTTCCTAAGATCAATGAAGAGAGGAATCCGAATAGAAGGTGATGAGATAACCATTTACAAAAAAGTTACCAGATTCAAGACTTCCAATCAAACTGAAACCGCCAAAGTTGCTATCACTGAGTTAGAAGTAAGCGAGGAGGAATTCATGGAAATAAATGAATCAATTTATTTCAATCAAGAAGGAAGCAAAGCATTCTTAGAACAATTCAAACCTATCATAGTGAGGTTAAAACATCAAGGCTACATCAGAGAAGAACCCTTAAAGCATTTGAAAAAGAATGGTGAACTTTGTAAGCTGGATATCATCAATCCAGATATTACAATTGAAGACCAACCATTAAAACAGGTTACTCCAGCAATGGAAGACTCATTTAAAAAACATGTTGATAGTCTTCTTAAAATTGGTATCATTCGCCCAAGTAAAAGCAGGCACAGAACAATGGCAATGATCGTAAATTTAGGAACAACAATTGATCCTGCAAATAGAAGAGAAATCAAGGGAAAAGAAAGGATGGTTTTTAATTACAAGTCCTTAAATGATAATACATACAAGGATCAGTACTCCCTACCAGGTATTAACACGATCATCAAGAGAGTAGGAGGCGCAAAAATATTCTCAAAGTTTAATCTCAAATCGGGATTCCATCAAGTTGCTATGGATGAAGAATTAATCCCTTGGACTGTATTCTTAGTCCTAGGAGGACTCTATGAATGGTTGGTTATGTCATTTGGCCTAAAAAATACCCCAACAGTATTCCAAAGAAAGATGGATAAATGCTTCAAAGGAACATAGTCATTCATCACAGTATATATTGATGATATACTGATTTTCTCAAAAAATGAAAAGGAGCATGCCAAGCACCTAAAAAAGATGCTAAAAATCTGTGAAGATAATGGTCTAGTCTTATCTCCAACAAAGATGAAGATAGCAATCTCAACAATAGACCTTTTGGGAGCAGTCATAGGAGAAAGAACCATAAAGTTGCAACCACACATCATAAAGAAGATCGTTAAATTTAATGAAGAAGAGTTGAAGACAAAGAAAAGATTAAGGTCATTCTTAGGAATCCTTAATTATGCTCGAAATCATATCCTAAAACTTGGGATACTCCTAAGGCCATTTTTGATAAATAGGAGGTCACCTTAAGAACAGATTGCCAAGCTATTATTAGTTTTTACAATAAAACTAACAACAATAAATCCTCAAGGGTTAGGTGGATCAAATTTGCAGATGCGGTCACAAGAACAGGCGTCAAAATTAATTTAGAACACATAGAAGGGAAACATAATACTCTTGCTGATGCTCTCTCAAGACTTGTTAACCTTTGTTTTGCAGAATGCACAGGAGAAATGAAGCAATTGGCAGCATCGGCTCTTTACTTAGTGGAGGAAGTTCTACAGTCCCCTAATGCCTTTCAGAAGAATATAAAGATCACTTGCGAAGAAGTCATGAATATTTCCAACTACTTTCAAGAATCTTCCCAAAAGCTATCTTCACACATGAAGAACTAGGAGCACTATACAGGCATTACCAGCTCAAGGCCAACCAAACTCCAATTAGAATGGATAAATCTAATGCATGGAGATTAGTCGCCCAAGACATTAAACTTTCAGCAGCAAAGGAAGCAGTCAAATCCATCCGAAGTCTACAAGCAATCATACAATGCAAAGCCCAAATCTGCTTCGGCATGTCAACCAAAGACAACTACTGGTCTAACCAAAGAGAAGACGTCAGAATTCAAAACAAAGAAGCCATAAGAATCCTTATTGAACTGGAAGCCCTTGCCTAGCGATTGGGCCGTGACAACATCTAAGCCCGAAGAAGTCCAAGACCACACCCCAAAAGATAACATGTACTGTTATAACAAGAAAGGATTTCTAGAAGATGACGACAGTAGTAACGATTCAATTTTTATTGTCGACCCGGGATGGGATGATTATTGTCTGCAAGAGTTAAAATTGAATTGTCCCGTTCCTTGTTGTCCAGATGCTCGGAGGGCCCGCATGTGACAAAAGTCCACAAAAGACCGCAAGAGATAATAATATTTATCCCCACCTATGTTTAATTATTGTCCTTTTAATTTTAAGTCATGAGTCACTGCAATCTAAATAATAATGGCTCGAATATTCCTTGGCATATCCCATGGTTTATTCCTTTATGCTTTAGCATATGCCATATGCCAAAAGTATATTCCTTTGTAATTAGCCTATAAAAGGCACTGGTATCCGGTTGTATTGATCATCGAAAAACCACTACCACTACTACCACCACCACCATTGTAATATCAAGCTTCTGCAAGTATTTTAATAAAAAGGTGTGTTTCAAGTCATACTTGTACTTTAAAGTTTAATTTTTGAGCTTTAGTACAAGATAAAAATTCCTGGCAACGAAATTTCATCTTGGTATCAGAGCTTTGAATCAAAACATTCTAAGCTCTATGGAAGGCTAAACCCTTCAGGTATATTCAAGAAAAACAATAAAGGTATTATTCTATCAATAATTTGTATTTCTGCGGTAACATTTCTATTAAATAATTCATAAAACTACTTGTTTTTGATAAAAGACAGCACAATTGCTTCTTTATAAAAAGTACCGTATGAGTCGGGAAAAGTTTGATGTTAACCGTTTGGTGAATCTAAAACAAGTTTGTAAATATATCCTTTGAAGTTTTTAATGTTATGTCCGAGAACTTTGAGCAAGAAATACATTATTGGTATGAAAATTCACGAACTATAGATCCTGAATATATCGTCTTTAACGAAATTAGTCCTACACCTACAACAGCAGATTTAGCCAACAATTTAGCCTGTGTTTATAATCGTTTAAATCTCTTTTCTAAAGTAGCACTCAAAAATTACAAAAGTATTTCTGAGAAACAAAAAGAACTTGAGTCTAGAGTCTAAAGTTGTCAAGAAAAGCTTGAATCTTGTGAGGAATTACTTAGAAAAACACAGAGTGAAACCAGAAAAAGCTTTCAACAGATCTCAACTGAGATCCAACAGTCCAAACCACTCACTAAAAGAGAAGTCTTGAACCTTGTTCAAGAAATAGCTGAGCAATCAAAGTTAGTTGAAAAGGAGGCCCTTAGATTAATAGAAGACCTAAATCAAAAGATCCAGAAGGTTGAACACCTTCTTCACAAAGTCAAGAAGCTCATCACCGGATGAGTCTTTCTAATCTAAAGGCAACTACTAAATATCAAGAAGCTATACAAGCTACAGAAGATATTGAAGCACCAACAGCCAGTTTTGCAAAAAACATCTGATTATAAAGGAGGTCTGACTAATCAAGTACACGCTGTTATAAAACAAAATAACACTTTACTTTATCTAGCTTCTAAACAAAGTTAGAAGTTAATTGAGCTTGAAGAAAAGTTTGACAGACTCAAACAAAAAGTTTATACTATTATTGAGAAAGAGATTCAGCCTGCTGACCTTGAAGACTCAATTTCAAGTTTAGCTAAAAGACTTGATAACTTCTCAATCAGTGGTAAACTCCTTGTAAAAAGAACGGACGGAAAAATACATGTCTTTGAAGATCCCAATAAAATCTTTAAAGATTAGTTTGAAAAAGAACCAAAGAAATGAGTTCTAAAAGGCCAAACATCCTCAACAGGAGTTCTACGCAAACAACAGAACTTCCAACTCAAAAAGATCAGATTCGTGGTTATCGAGCAATGACTAAAGGCAGATATCAAGCAACTAGAGAAACAAGAAGGGTATTTAGAAGAAACAATTACAACATTACCCTAGAATCAGCTGTAGACCCAAAAAGACAGCTAGAACTATCAAGAGAAAGGCGAGCAAACCTTGTCCCAGCAGAAGTACTTTATTCAAACAATATAAGTACTACAAGGCACAGAGTATACCAACATTACTCTGAACAAAGAATCCTGTGTATCAATGATAACCAAACTAATCTCCCATTATGTAACCAACAAAGTTATCAAAGCATAAGAACTTCAGGTCTCCAACATATCCATTTGGGGATATTCATGATAAGGTTACATGCACTACATCGAAGAAGTGCAGGAACAAACGCTTTGGTGGTCCTTAGAGACACCAGATGGGAAGATAGTCGTCAAATCATTGGAACTATAGAAGTAGATCTCTTTGCAGGAACATAACTAGTTTATATGTTCCCTGATATGGTTCTAAGTATAGATGATTTCCACAACCATGTGGAAGTTGCTCTACAGACTCATGGATACGATACATGGCAAGGAGGTGAAAGTAACTTGCTGGTTATAATGGTCATGATCGGTAGAATATCAAACACCAGCTATATGGGATTCTAATACATCGTAGATAATGTTGTGGACCATCTCACAATAACTTGCATCACAACAATACCTGGTGAAAGAAAAAGTATAGAAGAGCTTAAAGGAATGAGCTGGAACCTAAGGCCATCTAAGCAAACTTTGGTACGTGTTTGTTGATCCCAATGTAATATATCTTGCTTAGCTTGTATAAGCTTAAGTTGTATTGAATAAATTCAAAACAACTATGAAAGAAACTTTGATTATGAATATCAAAGACTATGCGGAATCTAGTCAATGATATTAAGAAGAATTTTAATGAAACAGTATTAACAAACAGTTTACTAAACTTTTAGCCTCAATATAAAACGAACACTCTTAATAGTGTTAGGGTTTACAAAACCTTGAAGCTACGAATAACACTATAAACTTTGATATGATTTGATACGATTTTGGTACATACAAACTCTATACCCTAGGACCTTCTTTTATATACCAACGAGTCCTAACAGGTTTACAATATTTTCCTAAGTTATCATGATCTTCTAAACAAATAACTTATACGTATCTTTTACAAAAATATCTCATACTTATCCCGTAGGATGCATTCAAACACTTCCAGGATTCTTGAGATGTTTTGTCATGAGCTTAAGAAGTTGATAGCACATCTTATTCAAATGGTCAGCTTAAAGCTTCTTGTTGAGCATTTTTGTGATTGTTACAAGTGAGTGTGGATACTTTTTCTCTACCAACATAAAGATATACAGATTCTGAAATCTCACAAAATATACTCCACTTGAAGAAAATAGCTTCCGAATTGTCACTTTGTATCCTTGTAGATTCCTCCATACTTCACTTTCTATATCAGGTTTAAACATCACTTTCAGATCATCCCATAACACTCTTTCATATGCCTCCTCTGGCCTTGTATTCCCATGTTTAGCTTTAACCAACTTCCAGAGGGTTTCTAAATCTTCTTTGTCAATATTCTGAAGCATCTTAATCATTGATGAGCACATCCTTGAACTTTCATCAGCTCTTATGATTTAAAAGTATCCCATTTTTCCTTCTTTGATGATTTTCCAGTCAACAATGATTGGAGGCTTAGTGGCTAGAGGTATAGCATCAATTGCTACCTCATCATCAGGAACTATCTTCATATGCTTTTTCATCTCTTGGTATCAGAGCAATCTTGATAAACAATCTTCATCTTTATCCTTTCTCTTGTCTTTATCCTTTTGACAGTAGAAATTCTTCTAGCAGTTGTAATCTTTCAGTAGTTGTAACCAACAGCATTAACTTTTATTCCAGCAACACTAACTGTGTACAAGCAGTAGTAACTACTTAGAATATTTTCTTTATTCTTCATTAGCAGTACTAAGTTACACTAACAGTACCAACTTTATGCTAACAGTTGTAACTTTACTTAAGCAATACTAACATATACTAGCAGTACTAAGTTACACTAACAGTAGTAACTTTTATACTAGCAGTATTAACTACTTAGTAGTATTTCTTTTAAGTCTTTGAGCAGTCTTAACTTCCATTAGTAGTAGTAATATATACTAGCAATAGTAACTGACAGCACTAACTACTTAGCATATTTTTCACTAATATCACTAACAACACTAAGTTATGCTTAGCAACAGTAACTCTAACCTTAGCAGTATTAACTTCAAGATTATCATGAAGCTTTTTAATCCCAACAATCCTCCCCTAAACTTGATGTTCATCTTTTGAATCTTTAAGTTTCTTGATTAAAAGCTTTATCTTCACTAAGAAGATGCATTCAAACACTTTCAGGATTCTTGAGTTGTTTTTTCATGAGCTTAAGAAGTTGATAGCACATCTCATTCCAATGGTCAGCTTGAAGCTTCTTGTTGAGCATTTTTGTGATTGTTGCAGGTGTGAGTAGATACTTTTTCTCTACCAGCATAAAGATATGCAAATTCTAAAATCTCACAAAATGTACTCTACTTGAAGAAAATAGCTTCCAAACTGTCACTTTGTATCCTTGTAGATTCCTCCATACTTTACTTTCTATATTAGGTTCAAACATCACTTTCAGATCACCCCATAACACTCTTTCATATGCCTCCTCTGGCCTTGTATTCATATGTTTAGCTTTAACCAACTTCTAAAGGATTTCCAAATCTTCTCTGTCAATATTCTGAATCATCTTAATTATTAATAAGTACCTCCTTAAACTTCCATTAGCTCTTATGATTTGAAAGTATCCCATCTTTCTTTCTTTGATGATTTTCCATTCAACAATGATTGGAGGCTTAGTGGCTAGAGGTATAACATAAATTGCTACCTCATCATCAGGAACTAACTCCAAATGCTTTTTTATCTCTGCTTTATCATCTACTTTAGCTTCTAGATTCTTATCTAACTTTTGCTTCTTTGAATTATCAGACTCAAGTTCTTCTCCTGCTCTCTAAGAACTACTTTCTTGTACCATCTCTGCCTTCTTGGAGCTCTCTTTTACCAATTCTGTATCCATATCTACAAACATGTTTACCCTTGTCATGGCTTTATCAAATAACTTCTAAATTTCATCATAGTTTTTGCTCTTCAGCTGATTTTGTTTGTATCTAGCCATGTGTTTCAGATAGGTAGACATTTGACTTCTCTTCTGAGCTTTAGTTGGTGGTTTTCTTCTCTGCTCTTCTGCTCTAAGTCTTGCAAAATGCTTCTTTCTTTTATCCATGAGCTCCACAAACATCTTTGACCTTTCTTCAATGGTCAACTCTTCCTGCTCTTGTGCCTGTAATCTTGCAGCTAGCTCATAATCTGCATCTATCATAGCTTGAACATTATCCCATTCAGCAATGTTTGCATCTTCTTCCTTTTGTCTTGCCAGCCTTTCCTCTTCTTCTAGTTCAGCTTGCAATTCTTCTTGAAGTCTTTGAGCAATTTCTTCATCAATCAAAATTTGATCTTTCTTTTTCAAAGGTTTTTCAGGCTCAACCATTTTTGCCTTGCCTTTGTCTTTAGCCTGTGGAAGTTGTGATGGTTGTGAAGGTGATGTTGTTGTTGTAAATTCACTTGGCTCTTGAACTACAACCCCTCTAGCCTTGGGTCTTGTAACAGCAGTTGTAGTTGTTGTAGCAGCAGTTGTAACAGCCTTGGGTTTAGCTGCTTTGATTTCTATTAAGGTCTGAGCCAGAGTCAACTCATCAACAGTTGTTGTTGTAGCACTGGCAGTAGTAACTTCAGCAGTACTAACTACCTTTTCAACCTCAACTTCCTGCTCATCTAAAACTCCTGTATCAAACATTAAATTATCATCATTCCTCCCCTGAGTCTCATCAATCAATGTAACCTCTTCATCTGCATCAATATCAGCAATTTTCCTCCCCTGTTTGGATGCATCCTCCTGATCACCCAAACCTTCATCTTTAGAGGATTCTATCCTTGCAATTCTACCAACCTTTCTTAACCTTTTAAGCCCTGGAGTTCTTGACTTATTCCTCCTCTCTAGCATCTTGACCCTCTCCTTTAATTTAGTAATCTCTGCAGCTTGAGAGGTCTTTATGTTCTCCAAGTCAAGAACTCTTTGGGATAAGTTGATACAAAGTTCCATCAATTCATTTAGTTTTAGTTTTTCCTCACCACTGAGTAGTGGATCATTGGAATATGTAGTTACATTTTCATCAGTGGGAGCCTCATCTACTATAGGCTTTGTAGAATCACTAGGTTGAGAAACCTCAGTGTTCTGTTTCTTGGACTTCCTAGGCTTTTGCTTCTTTGGAGGTTATGATGATGATGGTTAATTAATGGCACATAGTTCCTAAATGCATCTATAAGAAGGTTCCTAGTTATAGTCTAGGCCAATCCTCCTAGTTCTCTATAACATTGGCTCTGATACCAATCTGTCACACCTTGCCAAGGCGGAATCGCAAGGCATGATCAATAGGCATCGTCATAACAAAAGGCGTCAAAATAGAGAAAACTAAAAATGACTTTCAATAAACTTCAAGATCCAAAGCGTGTTATGACAACGCCCAAAACAAAAATTGAACATATAATGCATGAAGAACAGAACATGACAAGTTCAAATGAAAACTAAAACAGATAAATCATAGACTCCGCATGCAAGCTTATGGTCCAGCTAACTCCACTTCCTAACTCTTCACACGTTTTGCTCACCTAAAAATGATGCTAAAAACGTTAACATAATTGTTGGTGAGAGTTACAGGTTTAAGACTCACTTATAACACCGCGATCAACAAAAACAACATTTATGAACATATATGCATGGCCATTATATCACAAAATAAATTCACATTTATCTGAGGTGGATCGTACCCCTCCGTCCCACAATATCTCCGCGCAAGACTAACCCACTTGACTAGCTAAGTCCGTTCGGGTCTCACACAAGGTCATGTCATCCTCACATACACATGCCTTACCACAATTCATATCACATAGCAATAGCACATAGCAATCATATAGTTCGACACTTAAAAACACATATCACGGTTCATAACTCAAAAACAGTTTGCATCATTTCCATCCTAAAATATAAGTAAAAAGTGGGACTATAAAACTCACCTGATGCAAAGCAAATTCCAATTCCTTCACTTAATCTTGCAAAGAATCTAAACAAAACAATACACACATATGTTACCATCGATTAGGTCACACACCCAAGTCGATGTAACAATCACAACGATGGATACTCTATATCCTATCTTGATTCAACTCTTCTATATACTCTTCATACTTGCTAACCTCAAATTACCTCACAAACTTTACTTCTCAACTTTCTACTTTTTACTCAGTTTTTATAGTCACGAGATGACTCTAAATAAAATACTTAAACACCCAATTGGTTATTCGCCTCACATCCCATAGCTCCCCAATGAGTTGTGATAGTGAGTGTAACCATTTTATAAAAATTCAACATCACAAAGTGTTCAGAATTTGACCTGATTCGACCTTCAAAAAGTTTAGCTTGAGCAGACCCATTTAAACACTTAGGAAAATTCTACAAAAATTCTAGAAAATCATAAACATCATGAACTTGCTACATTAGCAAGCCCATTAATTAAAAAGACGTTTTGATATGGTTTTTGACCTCACAAACACAACTTAGAATATGTCCCAAAAACTCAGTTTTGACAACGAATCTTGTTTGATTAATTTGACTAACCTCCACTCACTTTTAATTCATGAAACCAATTGGATTGGAAATTAGACTCTTTGTAGTTAATTTTAGGCTCAAGAATATCAATAAAATCTATCCGTATGACCGAGATATGCCTCTCGCAAGATGACCTAAAATTCTGTTCAGATTTCTATTCCGAATTTAGCATAATTAACCCTAATTAACTTACCCAAAACCCTAATTATTAACCCTTAAACGATTTTTGATGATCAAAACCTCTTAATTACAGATTATTTACAACAACCTAATCCATCCTTAATGATTATTACGTTAAATAAAATCAATTGAATTGAAAAAGGATTTAGATAACATTACCTTAACTCTTGAAAATCAAAACCCTAAATTTTTTTGAGTTTTCCTTTGTTCTTTGTGTTGTTCGACCGGCCAAAGAGAGAGGAGAAGAGAAAAAAAGTGATTGTTGATTAAGTTATGATTTGTATTTATAGGCTTAGGAAAAGATAATTACCAAAAACAAGTTGTAATCAAATTGGGATTCTTTCCCCTTTTTTTCCCTTGTTTGGCCGATCCACACAACCACCCTTTTAATTATATTTTTTTCTTTTATTTATTTTTTATACATTTACTTTAATTCTAAGTAAAAACCTTTAATTATTTTGCTAAACCTTGAACTTTCTAACTAGTTTTCAAACTAACCTTCGATTCTAACTATTTTTAAAAATAGAAAGTACTCTACAATCTATAAAATACTAAACTAATATATATAATATGAATTACATATACATAGTACGTACACAGAATATTACGTACACGACATTTGAAACTACGCAAAGCTTTCAAATGATTTCATTTCCACAAGTACCATGATTCATCACTCATGTACTTCCATCTCATACACATATAAAACACATAAAACACATAATGACACACATAAACTGAATTATACAGGCTTTAACTAACCTGCTAAAATCTCATTTGTCACAGTATCCCCTCCTTTAGGAAATCTCGTCCTGAGATTTTAACCATTAGTCTCGACAATAGCATTCATATGATCCTCACGTTCCCAGGTAAACTCTGGTCCACGCTCGGAATTCCATCGCACTTTCACAATAGGTATTTTACTACGCTTAAGAGTTTTGACCTCACGGTCCATAATCTCTAAAGGCTCTTCTACAAAACGTAAGGTCTTATCTACCTTAATCTCATCCAACGGCACTACTCAATTCTTTAGTTAATCTCAACCTATATGCCACAGGACCAATCCTCTCGAGGATCTCGAAAGGTCCTACAAATCTTGGAGCTAACTTTCCTTTCTTTCCATACCGCACTACACCTTTCCAAGGTGAGACTTTCAACATTACATGATCACCAACTTGAAACTCTAAAGGTTTCCTTCTATTATCTGTGTAGCTATTCTGATGATCTCTAGTACCTTTAAGCCTATCTTTAATCACAACCACTTTATCAGTTGTTTCTTGCACCAACTCTGGTCCAATTAATCCGTTATCTCCTATCTCAGCCCACAATACCGGGGACCTACACTTCCTTCTATACAACGACTCATAAGGAGCACAACGAATGCTCGAATAATAGCTATTGTTGTAGGAAAATTCAGCCAATTGCAAATGAATATTCCAACTTCTACCAAAATCAATCACACACACTCTTAGCATATCCTCTAACGTTTGTATTATACGCTCGCTTTGTCCATCCGTCTGAGGATAATAAGCCGTAATCATATCTAAATGTGTTCCCGATGCTTTTCGCATCGTTTGCCAAAACCTTAACGTAAAACGTCCATCCATATCAGAAATAATCGATGTTGGTATACCATGTCGTGCAACAATCTCATCGATGTACAACCTTGCTAGCTTTTCCATACTATAATCCTCTCGTATTTCCAAGAAATATGTCGATCTGGTCAACCTATCAACTATGACCCAAATCGCATCATGACCACTACTTGATCTTGGCAACTTTGTTATAAAGTCCATAGCTATTTTCCCCCACGTCCACCTTCACCTAATGGTCTTTGATGCTCCACCTTCACCTTTGCGCATGTCAAACACTTGCTAACATAAATAGCAATCTCCTTTTTCATACCCGACCACCAATACATGTCCCAAAGATCATAATATATCTTGTTCGCTCCGGGATGCACAAAGTACCTCGTCTTATGAGCTTCGTCCTTGATCTTGGTTCTTACACCACCCACTAATGGAACCCATATACGATCCATATAGTGTAGGCTTCCATCCTCTCTCTTTTCCATTTATTGGTCCGTACCATTCAATCCTTCAGCTGTCACATTTTCATACTTAAACGCTTCACCTTGAGCTGCCAATATCAGTCCTTTAACTCCGAACTAAATTGTCACAGCTATCGCTCGCACTC
>BQNB010001185.1:0-89449 GCA_026074375.1 Tanacetum coccineum
TGTTCGAACAGCAGACTCAAGAACAACATGATTCCATCTTCAAATCACCATCAATTCACCTTCATTCTATACTAAATCAACCATACATTGAACCCTAATCATCCTACACCCATAAAAGTCACCATGCATGTGTTTTAGAAAATCTTAATTTTAATGACTTTGGAGTATTTAGGGTTTTGAGTTGATTGAAGGATACAAGATTATTAAGGGGTTGAACTAGAAGTGATACAAGCAAGATTGAAGCAAGAAAAAGCTTGGGTTTTCTTGGTTTTCATGTAATTGTCCACGGCAAGAGAACACAATCCACATAGGATTCGTGTTTGATCATCTAATTCTCCCTCCATTGTGATTTTGAGTAAAATTTTCTAAAACCCTTCTTGTGTTAAATAAATTTTTCATGAATGCATGTGTTTGATTTTTGAGTTTTTAGAACATGCATGTTCTTGTTAGGTTTGATCTTGGATTAATCTTGAATATGGAGGATATCGATTAGTAGTTATATTTTATTGATGTAGTTTGGCCTTGTGATGGATTAATTGAGGATTTGGAAGTGTTTTGGATTGAATTAGAAGTGTAAACTAGGGACTGTTTTAGGTCAGTAGCAAAACGTAGGTTTTTCTCAAAATTTTGGCTTAGGGAATGTGAATAAAAGACATGGTTAGATAGATATAAGTCTTAGGTTCATGTGGTGAATTGGATGATTTTGTATCGATTCCGGATGAAGGAGTTATGACCTTTTTACAGAAGAAGGTCAAATCTGGAGCTTCTGTTAGGAAACGTGTTTTGCTCCAGGTTCTTGTACAATAAAATTAGGTTTTAAAACAAGGTTAGACACTAGACATATTAGGCTAACACCTCCAAGTGGAATTACTTTAATAGCTATTATAGAATGGGATTTATGGCCGAAACCGTAAACGATAGAAATTCAGTTAACTTTCTGTTTTGAGTTATGGTTAGTAAAAACCCATTTCCAGTGTATTGATAAATGGTTTGATTGATTGGTTTAACATTATGGAAACTAGACTCAATGGTATTTCTAAGGGTGAAAACCTCATGTTTATATCCTTTACAGATTAGGAGATATGGATCCATGAAATCAAGTCAAATCAGAATGTAGAGTTTTACGTCTTTTGTTGAAACATAAAACGTATAGATACGCATAAGTGAAACAAGAATTAATACATGAAACTTAGTAGATGTTTATTTACCTATAAGACCAGATTAGAAGTCATATTTTGGAGTATAAATACCTTGGTTAAGTCATTGTGCAAGGCCACGCATATCTTAGAAATATATTTCGCGATCATGTATATTATTACTACATATCTATTTTCTTTTCTTATAATACTAAGTCGCGTCTTGTCTTTTAGGTCGCGGCTAAATTTTTGGTGCTACTTCTCATTAGTTGATTTCTCGCTCGATCATCTTCTATCTACGGTGAGTTCATAGCCTCGCTTTTCAAATATTTTTCTTAAATCCCGCGAGGGAGATACATGCTAGTTTTCTAAAATGAACACAAGTAGTTTTCTTGTATGCTTGGACCCGATTATATGTGGTATGTTGCTTGAGTAGCTTTACGTCAAAGGACCCCAATCGTGAGCCGTCAACTACCTATGATGGGTAGCCGCTTGCACAATAAATAGCGTTATGGGTTAAGCAGCCCGGTTCGGTTTTTGGGCTTTGGATCCGATTGTGAGCAGTCCCAATGTACGGACCTATTGTGTCGAGATTTTTAGTAGGTATATGACGTAATACCTAACCTTGGGGGAAAATGATGAATATTATTGGTATATGATTATGATTATCTTAATTATGCGAAATGGGATTGGTGGCACGAGCTCAATGCAACTGTTAGTTAATAGCTTGTCTGGCCCACAAGTCTATATGATGCTTATGAATATTATAATGCTTGTGTTCAACTTTTTATCAATTATAAAACCTATGAATTCACTCAACGTTTCGTTGACTTTTTAGCATGTTTTATCTCAGGTAATCAAGGATAAAGGCTTGGAGGCTCAAGAGAAGGATTTGCGCTAAACTTTTGTTCATCATTTTAAAATCCATTCCTTAAACGAAAACTTGTTTTAGTTTGTTTATGTCAAACTTGAGTAATATTATGGTAACGATGCTTTGGGACTACGCTTTTGAACTCTGAAACCAAGAAATGGAAATGTTTGCTTGTTTTTAAAATGTCTCTTCGAGTCGTTCTTTACATCTTGTGACTATTGTACTTTTACTTAACACCCAAATAGTTGGTTCTGCTGCGAGTAAATTTGGGGGTGTTAAATAAAAATTTGTACTTTATGTGAAAAATACTCAATCATATATATCAGATGTGAATAGTAATAAGTTTTTTATAAAATTTCTTTTATAAAAGCATTTATTATCGTATAACTTGCAAATAGCGTATCTTCTTCGTTATAAATCGGTTTTTCGAGTTCTCTATATGCCTACGATCCTTGTGACTTGTAGTTTTATATAAAAAATAAAATGAATGACTTATATTCGAATCCAAAACAGTAGGTTTTGATCTTTTAGTTAAAATGTGTTTAAAACTTGTTTTATAAGTTTTTAGTTTAGTAACCTTGTTACAAGTCTACTACAACACATTATATTACATGTCTCATATTTGTTAGGTACTTAGTCCATAAATTATCCATGATAACAAGTCCTCTTATAACTTTTACTTATAAACTTATCAAGTAAACTTTTAGGTAACTAGTTTATATATACTTTTTATAGATAAACCAACACTTGTATAATACTTATACTTCCATTATAACATGATCTCAACATCAACATAACATATGAAAAAGCTTATCAAACCATGAACAAATGTAAAAATCCATTTTACATGCTAATAATATTCCTAGATGGTGATTCACTATATAAACATAATATACATATGAAATCACAAATGTAAAGAATTTAAGGGTTTTTGATAACCTTTGTATGAAGTAGGATGATGAACAACAAGATCTAAACCCTAGTTTAGATATTAAACCCAAGCTTTCAATACTTAGATAATCCTAAATCCTAAATCTAAAAAAAAGAAAACAAAAAAAAACCCTAAATCCAATGAAACCCTAATCCTAAACCTTTGTTGGTTAACCCTTGTAAATGCTAAGTCAAGCCTTCAAACCCTCTTGTAATACCTTAGATATGATGTAAGATCACTTGTATACTTGCTAAATAAATTTTGTATGGATTATTTAGGGGTTTTGTGTTTGGCCGTATGTTAGGAGAAGGAAACAAGAGAGATTTTGTGTTGTTTTGCTTAAGGAATAAGTGTATGATACTTCTATCTAGTTATGCATGTATATATACTACAAATACTAGTCCAAGACCACTTGTAGAAGTCTTAAGACAAGATAGGGGTTTTAAGGAAAGTCCTTGGTCAATTCTACTAGTCATGGACATAAGATTTAATGAGTTGAAGTTGTACAAGGTACTAGTTTGTAGTTTGTGTGCTAATTGTCCCCATGGGACTACATATGATCCGAAAATTTAAGGGAGGAGGGAGTACTAGAAATATCTTTGATATTTTGATGACATTTTAGCTATACTTGAAATTTAAATGTATTAAGATTAAGTGTAAAGGTATAACTTGTAAAGTGTAGGTTCTAGTTGGTTTATTTTATGTAAAATTTGACCAACAATGTTAACATGGGTGAAGTTTTATAAAACTTTGGGTATTGGGTATAATAATGGGTATTTGTTGAAGCGTAGAAAAGTTTTGGTGGTTCCGGGAATGCCTAAACGTATTTTATCACGAAACGTAAACACTTTACATAACCAATAAAAATAAAATGTGCAAAGTTAATAATTATCCTCTAAATAATTATTTAACACTTGCTTGACGTAAACATTTAGTTGTTTGATGCCCGTTTACGTTGAATGATAATTTTTAGCTTACGCGATTTAACTTAACGATTAAAATTAAAAGCAAAAGCGTACGGGACTAAAAATAAATAGTGAATTAAATGACGTCGTAAATGACCTGAAAACACGAGGTGTTATAGTCTTCCCCCGTTAAGTAAGCCTTGTCCTCAAGGCTTAAGACGCGGCACTTGACGACGGTGCGGTCTTTGTGAAGAGGTGCGGGATACTTCGTCTGAAATTGGTCTTTACATTCCCATGTGAACTCAGGACCTCTCCTAGAGTTCCATCGAACCTTGACAATTAGGATACAACTTTGCTTCAACCGTTTAACTTCATGATCCCTGATTTCTACTGGTTCCTTGATGAAATAAAGCTTGTCATCAATATGGAGTCTATCCAACGGAACGACTAATCGTTCATCGGCATAACACTTCTTCAAGTTGGATACATGGAATGTATTGTGAACCCTGCTTAGCTTTTGAGGAAGCTTAAGCTTGTAAGCAACGGCTCCAACCTTTTCTAACACTTTGAAAGGTCCAACATATCTTGGGTTTAGCTTCCCCCGTTTGCCAAAACGTAATACTCCTTTCCAAGGTTAAACCTTGAGCATAACTCTATCTCTAACTTGAAATTCCATCGGCTTACGCTTTAAATCGGCGTAACTCTTTTATCGATCATGAGCGGCTTGAATTCTTTGATTGATTTGAATGACCTTCTCGATCGTTTCTTGAACTATTTCTGGACCAGTGAGTTGAACTTCTCCAACCTCGGCCCAACAAACAGGTGAACGACACTTTCGACCGTAAAGTGCTTCAAATGGTGCAACCTTGATGCTAGCGTGATAACTATTGTTATATGAAAACTCAACATGCAAATGGTTAACCCAAACCCTTTCCAAAGTCCCACACAATCAAGCCCCCCCCCAAAAACGCAGCATATCCTCGAGAGTTTGAATAGTCCTCTCGCTTTGTCCGTCAGTTTGTGCATGGTATGCAGTACTCATATCCAAATTCGTACCCAAGGCCTTCTGAAGTGACCTCCAAAAATTTGATGCGAACCTAGAGTCGCGATCACAAATGATTGAGACAAGTATTCCGTGCCTCGTGACTACCTCTTTAATGTACATTCTTGCCAGCTTTTCTATGGGATCAGTTTCCCTCATTCGTACGAAGATTGCGGATTTAGTAAGTCGGTCAATAATCACCCAAATGATGTCATAACCTTGTGACGACTTAGGAAGCTTCGTGATAAAATCCATAGTGATATTATCCCACTTCCATTGAGTTATCTCGGGTTGTACCAACAAACCCAATGGACTTTGGTGTTCAGCCTTGACCCTAGCACATGTCAAACATTTGCTAACATAGGTGACGATGTCGGCCTTCATATTAGGCCACCAATATAGCTTCTTCATGTCCTGATACATCTTGTCAGAACCCGGATGGATAGAGTATTTTGACTTGTGGGACTCGTGCATGATTACAGTCCTCAAATCTCCATAACAGGGTAACCAACTCTTGCCATTTAAGCATAGAGTTCCATCCGCGCGGGGTTCCAACTTCTCTTTTGGTATATCCTTCCTGATCATACCACCTACGTCTTCATTCTTGATGTTCTCTGGTTTCTGTGCCTCTATTTGAGCTTCTAGAATTTGTTTGGGAAAATTCAAACCAATAGTCATGTCTAAGGCTCGAACCCGTAATAGCTTATTCCGTTCTTTACGGCTTAAGGCATCGACCACTACATTTGCTTTCCCTAGGTGGTAATGTATTTCACAGTCATAATCGCTGAGCAACTCTAACCAACGACGTTGCCTCATGTTCAGCTCATTTTGATCAAGAATGTGTTGTAAACTCTTGTGATCTGTGAACACCGTACACTTGGTTCCATACAGATAGTGTCTCCAGATTTTTAAAGCAAACACTACTGCTCCAAGTTCCAAATCATAAGTCGTATAGTTCTTCTTATGAATTTTTAATTGACGTGATGCATAAGCAATCACCTTCTCTCTTTGCATCAACACAGCGCCCAAACCTTTGATTGAAGCATCGCAGTATGTGATAAAATCTTCGCTTCCTTCATGTAAAGCCAGAATTGGTGCACTACACAACTTCTGCTTCAGCAGTTGAAAAGCTGCTTCTTGTTTGTCGCCCCAAACAAACTTGACCTTCTTCTGAGTAAGCTTGGTCATTGATCTGGCAATCTTCGAAAATCTTTCAATGAATCTTCGATAATACCCAGCAAGACCTAAAAATTGCCGAATCTCCGTTGGTGTTTTAGGATATGCCCAATCTTTTATGGATTCGATCTTGACGGGATCCACGTGAATGCCTTGACTATCAATCACGTGGCCGAGAAATTATACCTTGGGAATCCAAAATTCGCATTTAGAGAATTTAGCGTACAACTCCTCTTTCTTAAGCAATTCCAGAATTGCCTTAAGATGTTCTTCATGTTCCTTCTTATTCTTGGAGTAGATGAGGATATCGTCAATAAAGACAATCATGAATTTATCCAAATATGGCTTGCACACGCAATTCATGAGATCCATAAATACCACCGGTGCGTTTGTCAAACCAAATGGCATAACTTGGAACTCATAATGACCATATCGAGTTCTGAATGCCGTCTTTGGAATATCTTCCTCACGTACTCAAAGCTGGTGATAACCTGATCGCAAGTCTATTTTAGAATAAACACCGGATCCTTGTAGTTGATCAAATAAATTGTCGATCCTTAGGTGTGGATAACGATTCTTCACCGTTAGCTTGTTTAGCTATCGGTAGTCGATGCACATTCGAAACGATCCATCATTCTTCTTGACAAATAAGACCGGAGCTCCCCAAGGTGACACTACTACACAAAAGACTATAAACACCCCCCCCCCCCAAAAAAAAGATCGGTTATGTAAAACCCTATCTTTATGACAAAAAACTAGTGAGAAGGGAATGAATGAAAATATGTTTTCTTGAAAAACCCAGTTTTCATAATAGAAATCATATAAAATTTGGTTTTTTGGGGTGCAAACCACTCTTTTTAGACAATAAAGACACTAGTGTGTATGTAACAACATGTCTCTATGTATTTATTTTATAGACATCATTTTTTTATAAAACAACTAGTCTTTTTACATAATCAAAGACACTGGTGTGTAGGTAACAACATGTCTCTATTTGTTTATGTTACAGACAACTTATTACCATTACAAGGTAAAAATTCTTTTTTTACAAGAAATTTACAATAAATTTCATATTACTTTTACTTAATAGTTTTATGTAAAACTTTGATAGCTCCTAATTTATACATGTTTACGCTATCAAATGTCTACGATAATTGCTCCTTTTTATGTGTTTTGATTAGATATGATGCTAAATTTCTCTAAAGGTGTATTTTAGTGTTTATATGGAGTAAATGGTGGAAAGACACAGAAAGTGACGAGAAATGAATTCAATATTTAAGAGTGAAAGATTTGGATACATTGCAATGATTTGGTCATAACTTCTTCGCCCGAGCTCTGTCTTAGTTGATTCAAAAGACCACGGAAAGAGGAAAAATAAGTCTTTATTTTTATGAGATAATATATCCGAAAATCTAAAGTGAAAGTGTGTTTTTTCCTGCTGAAAATCCGGTTCGTGAAATGAATTGTAATGGGCCTTTATTGCTCCAATTTGCAAGAAATAACAAGAAAGAAAGAAAAAAGGCCAAGACAAGAAAAAAGCCATCTTAGGATTTTTTTGATTCTAACGTGGAGGACAAGAAGAGACAACTAGAGATTTCTCCCTATATAACAAGATTGCTATCAAAGAATGACAAGAAGTGAAGTAAATATCAAGAAATGAAAGATTTGGATACGTTTCAATGATTTGGCCATAACTTCTATGTCCGACATCCGTTTTAGTTAATTCAAAAGGCCACATAAAGAGGAAAAAAATATCATTAATTTTATGAGATAAAATACAGGAAAATCTGACGTAGTAATACCTGCTGGAAAAATCAATTCGTGATTGGGCATTTTAATACATAATTGGGCTATGTTATTACTAAATAAGAAAAAGAAGTCCATTGCTTTTATTTGGGCTGAGTTGGACCATGAGAGAGAAAGAAACACAGAAAGCCATTTTGGGCTTTTGTGTTTTGACGTGGAGACTAACAAAGTAACAAGTATATATGATTCTATTATCACTTTTGATGGAGAACGGGTCCGAGGTTAATAAGACTAGCCGACAAAATTGGAGAACAACTTTTTAGACGGAAAATAAGAATAAAATCGGTAGCCGACAAAAAGGAAGTAGTAGCCAGAGGACAAAAGAAAAAAAGTGACGGCAGTAGATAAAACAAGAAAAGAATTTTGGATCCACTATTTTAATCGGGTTTGAACTTTTATTATTTTAATATCATGTTTAACCTTTGTTTGATCCTTGTTATATTTGTTCTTTTTATCATGTTTGGCTAAATCTTTAGTATTCGTTTAGAGGAGATGAACCCTAGATGATGGATAACATTTTTTGATGATTTAATTACTTGTTTATATGGATGGTTATTGAGTGTAATAAAAAACCATACTTGTTTGATTATGATTATTATTGTTTTTTATCATGGGTATTATATACATATTATGATGACAAACTGTATGTGTATGATATTTATTCTTAATCATTTGAGCAATCAAATAATTAGGGCTTGAAACTAGACATACTAATAGGGTTTGAAACATTAATTTATCTAAATTGAACATGTGTGCATGATTGCAAGTAGCGACGGCTATTGTTATCATTATATGTTTGTATTTCCCAGCCTGTTTGATGTTCGTTCTGCTACTGCTGTAAACATGCTTGTATTTCTTTAAGAACCCGAATTTAAGATCAATGTTTAGACCAAGCACTATTTGTGTTTTCTAATTTTTGTAGAAATCATTTTTATTATTTTTGCTCGACTTGATAAAAATCGTCGTTTTAGTTATTTTCGAGTCGTGATTTGGATTTTATTTATTTTAGCGTTCGAGATATCGACAATTTCATAATTTAGCCATGAGAGCTTAATTTATTTTATTTTTATTAATTTTCGACTTTTATCTGCGTTTGGCCGAAACCGCGTCAAAATAGTATTTTTACAATTTTTAATATTTCAATTAAGGGTTTTAAAACAAATATTGTGGTATAAATGTTTTAGGAAAATAAAAATAAATATACGAAATAAACATAACATAAAAACCAAACACCCCATTTATTTTAATATGCTCCATAAAAACTAGAAACCAAACACATCCTTACCTTATTTTTACTCCTACAAAATCCTAAAACAAACACCCCTTTATATAAAGTTTGACATATATAAACTTTTGACCCCCTTTTTATAAAAACACACACATAACACAGTTTAAAAAAGGGATCGACCCTCTCTTGCTCCTCTCTGTTCGATGAACAGTAACCAAACAACATCATCATCATCTTCAACTATCCTCCAAATCACTCCTAATCTATTCCAAATCAATCACAAACTAAAACCTAATCATCCCTAACAACAAATAACCACATGCATCAAGATTTTTCAATTTCTTGATTTTCTTGGATTTTGATTTTTAAGGGTTTTGATCAAATTAAATGTAATTGCTGTTGAAATGGGTTTAATTGTAAGTGTTTTAACAAGATTGGAATAACAAAGCAAGTTTTTTGGTCTCTTTTGGGTCTTTGTGGTGTTCGGCATCAAGAACAAACCCAAGAAGGTTTTTTTTCGATCATTAATCTCCATTCTATTGTGTTTGTAAGCCTCTTGTTTTCTTTTTATGTTGATTTAATTTTTCTTTGAATGCATGTGATTGATTTTCCTCTTTATAAGGGTGCATGTTCATAGTTTCATTGATTTTAGTTTGATAATGAACATCAAGTTTTGATGTATTGAGATATGTTAGTAAGATATGTTATGGCATTGCATGTGTTTAATTAGCGATTTGGATGAGTTTCGAATGAATTTGGAAGTAGTTTTAGTGACTGTTTTGAGGTCAGTAGCAAAACGTAGATTTTCCTAATATTTTTTGACTTAGAGCCTACTAGAAAATTGCATGGTTGGATAGGTATAAGTCTAAGATACGTATGAAGAATTGGATGGTTTATCAACTCCTCCGGGTGAGGGAGTTATGGCCGTTTGACGATTGCTAGTCAAATCTGGAACATCGTATGGAAAACAAGTTAAACTCCAAATTAATACTCTAAAATATATGATAGGAAAGCTAATCTCAGTATTATACATCTTAATCTAACTTATCTAAGTGGATTCACTTTAATAGCTATCACGGTTTGAAAAATACATCAAAATTAGTGTTTGGTAGGAAAATTTGAGACTGCTGCAGACCAGCAGTATAAATGGGTTAATTGCAGCAAACTTTAGGTCTAAGAAGGTCTGCATTATTTGATGGTATTGTGGAAATAAGTTCAAAGTACATGTGTCGAGTTCGCTAGAGCCATATCTCCTCCGGATGAGTGAGATATGACCGATTTACGGAAACTAGTCAGTTTTGAACTACTGTTTGAAAAATGTATTTAACTCCATATTTTTGCACTAAAGTGTTGGGTTTTAAAACATGGTTAAACAATGGACATCATAAGCTTTCATCTCTCTTTAGATTCAACTTGATTGCTATTATAGAATAGGATTTATGGCCAAAACCGTAAGTGTTAGAAATTCAGCGAACTTTCAGTTTTGAGTTATGATTAGTAAAACTCATTTCCCGT
This sequence comes from Tanacetum coccineum, assembly GCA_026074375.1. Taxonomy (NCBI): domain Eukaryota; kingdom Viridiplantae; phylum Streptophyta; class Magnoliopsida; order Asterales; family Asteraceae; genus Tanacetum; species Tanacetum coccineum. The sequence goes on from BQNB010001185.1 coordinate 10,611, forward strand.
GGATTGGTAAATGGTTTCATTAAAAGGCATAATGTTCTGGAAACTAGACTTAAGTATCTTTCCAGGGGTGAAAGCCCCATCCTTGTATCTTTTATAGGTTAAGAGATATGCTCTTTTATAGTTGACTAAAAATTCAGCAACATAGTTTTACGCATTTTCTTGAGAAATAAAAGTGCGGCCACATAGTAATAAGATAAGAATCGCTAAGCGAGACTTAGTAGACACTTAATGTAGTATAAGTGTAGGATGTATACCAATTTGGGGATAAAAATACTTTGGTTAAGTTATAATGCAATGCCATGCATATCTTGGAAACATATCTCGTGATCATTCGATTTATTTTTACGTATCGATCTTCTTTATCATTCTAAGCCGCGTCACATCTTTTAGGTTGTGCTTAGATGCTTCTCGATCGTCCGAAGATCCATATCACTTCAGGTCTTCATAACTCCTAAGGTGAGTTCATAGCCTCATCTTTTCTTCTTTAATGGTTTTCATAACAATTTTTGGGGTGAGAATACATGCTTGTTTTACTAAGCCAAATTTATTGATTCCAATTTCATAAGCGTTACATGAATGTTTTTACTAAAGACTTTACATGCTTTTCACATGATTTCTAATATATGTTTGATAAATGGTTGTTTACTATTGAATTTATTAAAGCTTAAATTGCTTACTAAATAATTTGAAATCATTGTTTGTCTATTTACAAAACCTTGAGTTTTGAACATAATACTTGTTTTAAATTGGACACAAGTGCTTGAAGGGTATTCTTGACCCGTTATTGCGAATTATCATAGGAGTACCTATTGCTAAAGACCCCAATTATCGTGAACCGTTAACTACCTGTGATGGGTAGACGCTAGTGTAATAAATTATACTATGGTGTGACTCCTCGTCCGGGGTTTAAATCCTTTTGTCTTCCACAGATATATTATTCTAGAAGTTGGTATATAGCAATAATACCTAATCCGTTTGGGGCAAACTATATTTTCTCGTCCAAGGGATCGGTTGTCACGAGCTCAATGCGATAATTCTGTTACTTGACACTGCATTCGTTGCATTGTCGTTGGTTGATCTTATACCTTGTGGTCCACTACTAAGCATACTTGATTTATTAAATTACTACTTGGATTTCGACAACAATTCTTTTAAATGTTGTAACGCTATTTTTCTTACTGAAATATTACTTGATTTATTTCAATACTGTTTTTACTTAAACCTATGAATTCACCAACATTATTGTTGACGTTTTTGCATGTATTTTCTCAGGTTATATCTTGTTAGCTGAGCTTTGGGAGCATTCGAGACGCGTAGATATCAACAAAACAAAAGGACTTAGTTTTCTTCACATTCGATAACTTTTTAACTTCAAATATACAAAATGATTCACGTTTAAAATCTTGTAATCTTGTTAAATTATAAATTATTGGGACCTGATTTTACTCTGAAATTTTAATCGAATGTGACATTTTATTAACGTCTCTTTTGAGGTCGTTTTCTGTAACTTGTACTTTATACTATGAAGTAGCACCCCCAAAGTGGTATTCCGCTGCGTGTTGTAATTTTATGGGGGTATTACAGATTGGTATCAGAGCACTCGTTTTAGCGAACTAGGTCGTTTTCAAAACCTAAACTATAACCGTTTTTTGAAAATTTTTAAGAGTCTTTCACCATTGTCCGATATACGCGCTTGCTTGCTCCCAGGTAACTTATATGCTCCCTTTTGCATCCTTATTGCTATTATATTAATAATGAATATATAATGCTTGGTTATTATTTTTTCTATTTTATGACGTCATATTATTTTCTTTATATCGGTCGATTATATATACGCTGATCATTTCGATTATCGCGTACTTTCTGCTTTCTTATTTTCTCCCTTGAACGTCAATACTAGTATTATATATGGATACTCGTACATATATGAGCTACTCTCCTCTTAAATTCTTACGCTTATCTTCGGGATCACCACCATCTATATATATAATAGTAATTCCTATAAGTGTTTACTATTTATGGTTACTTTAGGCTATTTTTTTAGAACTTTTGAGTAAAGTTGGTATTTTAATAGGAAAATTTTGGCTTAAATCCTATTGTATCTTTGCATTAATGAATAGGTTAATATGTTAGGTCCTAGTGGCGAGTTGGATGGAACGCCAACTCTTCCGGATGGTCGAGATACGACCAAAACCGTGGAAACAAACTTAATATGTACCCATAATTTGTAATGCAAATAGTTAGGCTTATAATTAATTTTATTTGACTTGGAGGTTACTGGGTTTCTATATGGGTGAAGGGTAAAACATATGAGGACCATGTGGTTCTTTGGATAAATCCGTAACTATTCCGGATGAATGAGTTACGACTAGAACGGCCAAACTAATCATAAATTGTGCCCAGATTTTCAAGATAAGTTTGAGACCAATATTTTCATATTAAGTGCCCCATTTTCCAATTAAAACCTGTAGGATTTAGATAAAATTAAACATGGGCTTTCGTTTTGGGTAAAACGGAGTTATAAAATGGGAATTATGCTAAAAATGATAGAATAAGAAAACGTTTTAAATAATCAGATTTGGCACATGATAGTAAAATGATAACTTCACTTAGGATCTTAACACTTTGAATATTTATCTTGTAATCTCAGTAAACTAGATTCTAACATCTTGTTTAAAGAGAAAACCGTTCGTTTATACCTATTACGAATTTTGAAATATAGGTCCATTAAGTCAGATTGCAAAGGGCAGAAATGTTTATGTAATGATAATTACCTACATATGTGTATAGTACTATGGTAAGTCTTAATATGTTCTTTTTCTTTGATATTTTATGAGCGATGCGGTGATCTCCGAAACATTAACGTGACTTTATTTTATTTCCTTTTTGATAATATTGACATTCGATGTACTTTGTCAATTCCACTAGTTATTTTATTGTTCGACTCCGAGTCCGAACACTCTTATTATGCTTTTGAATCGCGTATGTTGTGTTTGTAATCCATTGTTTCGAAATATTCCAATTGATGGGAGTATGGCTTTATCTTGTCACCTTGGATCGTGCCGTCTTTTGGCACTTACCTTTGGATCATGATGGAGTAATGTCTCATTACTCTTCTTGTTACTTCTTACGATTTTGAAGAATTATGCCGTCAAGTAGACACTCATTTTTACTTATTGTAACGTTGTTTTGATGTTGTGTTTTGTGTCGGCCATGTTTAAGTAGGATGATTTATAATCGTCTTACTGAAATGAATTGAGACGCTTCTTCATTTGAATAAGGAAATTATAAACCGCCAAACCATAAGTTTATAAATTATTACTTATAAGGATTGAAATGCCTCTTTTTGTAAGTGACAAATTATAAATGAGTGGGCTTATGTGTATCCGACATAGCGTGCGTATGAATCATTCTTTGGGCTATGAACTCCTTTCGACTCATAATTTGTCATATGGATTTTTCTGAATTTGTATCCACCGCGGCGAACTTGATAAGCTAATAGTAATAAACCCTTAATCGCTTCCAAGAATTAACGACTTGTTAAATTCCTCGTTTCCAATGGCTTCTTCTTCGAGTCAGGTATTTTATCTTTCCTTTTAAGGATTCTCGCGACATTCAATCCGTTCGCTTATGCACGTTGCATATATTTGATGTTTTGACTTTTTCTCATTTAGTTTCCGTTGGAAACCTCGACGGTGACTTGTCTATATCCTCATCTCTTCACAATTTAACCAAAGACGATTTAGACGAATTGAGCACCGAGACGTCGCTCCCTAAAGGGGTAGATACTTTAACAACCTGAATTTAAGATCAATGTTTAGACCGAGCCCAATTTGAATTTTCTAATTTTTGTAGAAATCATTTTTATTCTTTTTGCTCGACATGATAAAAATCGCCGTTTTAGCTATTTTCGAGTCGTGATTTGGATTTTATCCATTTTCGCGTTCAAGATATCAACAAATTCATAATTTAGCCATGAGAGCTTATTTTATTTTTATTTTTATTAATTTTCGACTTTTATCCGCGTTTGGCTGAAACCGCGTCAAAATAGTATTTTTATAATTTTTAATATTTCAATTAAAGGTTTTAAAACAAATATTGTGGTATAAATGTTTTAGGAAAATAAAAATAAAAATACAAAATAAACATAACATAAAAACCAAACACCCCCTTTCTTTTAATATGCTCCATCAAAACTAGAAACCAAACACACCCTTACCATATTTTTACTCCTACAAAATCCTAAAACAAACACTCCCTTATATAAAGTTTGACCTATATAAACCTTTGACCCCCTTTTTATAAAAACTAATAACTTCTATTTATAAAAAATACACACCGACATAATTCCTAAGATAAAAACTGCCTAATCCTCCTCTCATCCTCTTTGTTCGACGAGCAAAACAAAACTCACACCATCAATCAACTCTAAATCATCTAAATCACTCTAAATATATTCCTACATCATTCCACTATAAACCCCCATCAATCTTTCCATTAAAATTCATCATGCATCAAGTATTAAAAAGTTCATGATTTTATTAAACTTTTGATTGTTGGGTTTTTAATCTAATTGTGTGCATTTAAAGTATCAAGGGTTTGATAATAAGTGTTTAATCAAGATTTGGAGCAACGAAATCGAGCTTTGGATATTGTTTTGGGGTTGTGTGGTATTCGGCCAAGGTCAAGAAACCATAAGGGTTGATGGTTTTAATTTTCTAAATATCTCATTGTGTTGTAAGTATCTTATTCCTTCTTCTTTTTTCATTTGGTTTGATTATATATATTATTGCATGTATTAGATTTTATGTCGAGAATCCATGATGTTGTTGCATGTTGCGTTTTTGAGGTTATAGATAATTTTAGGTAATTAGTATGATTAATAGGTTAGTTTGAGTATGTTGGAGATGTTGTTGATGTGAAATTATTGCGTTTTGAAGGGGTTGAAAGACACCCAATTAGGGTAGAAAGTTAGGCGTTCAATTTGGCAAATTTAAAATATGGTAAACTGAGTTTTGACTTGGGATTATGTTAAGCCTCGTTCGTAGCTTTGTTTCGATATAAGGCACGTCCCGTAACTCCTAAAAATGAAGTTTTTATGGCCTCCGGAAGTTTAGAAATCAATAAAAACGAATTCTGCACTATATGTTTTAATACTTGCTGATGCAGTTTTCATGAGCCGTTTTGGGCCCTTTCTGGTCTGAATCGGCATTCCGTTAAAACTAAAAAGTTGTTTAGAATGACGTTTTACTTCCTCACGATGATAACCAAGTCTAAAAATGAGTAATGACGGGTCTAAAAGCTAGAGCAAAATCTGGGTTTTCCTTTTTATTTAAATTGCATCAGATCTGATATAAGGGCAGTTTCCGTCCATTTCTATCGAAGTTTTTGGGTCTCGGTAAAACTAAAAATCTTGTATCAAAATGCCGTTTTACCTTTTCACTAGGCGATCTAAGTTTAAAAAAACACCTTAAGACGGGCCAAACAACTCAAACACAATCAGCTTATTTATAAATAATTTTCTTGCAGAAACTTGCAGGGTATTTTGGTCTTTAACCGTTGGGTATCGGGTCTCAGTTAAAACTAAAAAGTTGTCCGAAACGTCGTTTTACATCAAATTGCTTTAGATTCCGAGTCATAAAAATGTGATTTAGCGGGTCGTTTCGGACGGGTCAGATTTAAGGATATATATAATAAAAAGTCAAACTTGGCGAAATCCTTTTAATGGTCAATTAGCGTTATGGAGATTGATTAGGCGTAAAATATACTAACTAAAACTGAATTTGCAACTAATAAGTGAGTCTTTCATTTTCGTTCGCGTCTAGATGTCTTAATCTTTATAATGGGTCAAAATGGGTAATTTTTATTAAAAATTACATATTAGTCGGAATGGGTTAAAATAGAGTTAAACTTAAGGCGAAACATTTAAGTGGGCATAAATAAGTAAGTTGAGGCGCACACATGGATTCTATGGTATAAGATTACATACATGTCGATATATATATACTCTCATATATACTTATGCAAATTATGCAATTGCTTATAATTTATATACTCTTATATGCGTACCATTATTATAGGTCGCGGGTGAGACGTTGTCACCGTTCCTTCTATGTTGAATTTCTCGTTTGATGCCTCCATTTAAGGTGAGTTCATAGCCCCACCTTTTCTCTTTTAATGGTTTTCATAACTATTTTTGGGGTGAGAAAACATGCACGTTTCACTAATAAACTTATTGCTTTCTGTTGAGAATCGTTTTGCTCATCTAGGATAATAATAACAATGATTGATAACACGCAGCGGAATAATAAAGAACACAATCAAAGTTATCACAAGGTTTTCTTTATTGAACGTTTCTCTATTACCCCAACTATAATTTGGGGCTACACCAACTAACTATGGTGTATTATTGACTCCCTATCAGTCAGACTTTGCCTATCTAACTATCTAGACTCTCATTGGGAGAGTTCTATGTTTTCTGGATATGTACTCTAAACCAGACACCTACCCTCTTTATATAATAGAGGGAGGTTACAATAAAACCCTAGCTTACATAGGAAGCTAACTTAATATTTTACATTAAGTCCTTGTTGTTTCATCTTTCTTCAATCTTGCATATTTAGTTTTGTAATCATCAAATCTCAGATCCCAACAATCTTCCCCTATTTGATATTACAAAACAATCTCCATGTATGAAACAATCTTCAGTGCTTCCCCTTGACTTAAGATCTTTTCCTTAACATGTCACCACACAAAATAAGCTGCAAATCATATCTCTGTAGTCTTCTTCCCCTTTTTGTAATCATCCAATAGGGGTCTTCTGTAGAAATGCAACTTGGATCATAACAGCTACAAATCATATACCACAACTTCTAATTCAGCCTTCCAATACTCAAATTGCCCACCATTACGCACAATAAGAAAAATGAATCTGAGCAGTAGAAATTTAAACTAGCAGTAGTAATAAAGATCAGCAGTAGTAACGAAACACTTCCCCTCAAGTGGTGCATGTAGATGGTTAAACATTTAATCAATAAGCTTCCCCTGAAACCCATATGTTTACCATCTCTTGAATCTCGAACTCTGTAGGCTCTATGTAGTGATCACTGATGAAGAAAACTGAGTATAACGAATTTGATGAAGAAGTTGAATCTCCCAAACTTGTGTCTTATGTCTTGCACTATCCACGTGACGTCAAACTTATAAATAAATCTGTGAAATATAAGTAGACCGCAACCTCTTGACAAAATCCTCATCTTCTATGAGACACATACTAAGTGATAGCAAATGTGAGCATTAAGCACCATAAGAAAAATCACACACCTTTGCTAGATTTTGACAAGTCTTCGTCACACCATTGTAAGCACGAACAAGTTATCTTTAAAGTCAATGTCCTGCTATAAACTCGACTTTAAGATATGATAAGAACACGCACATGTGAAACTCAACTACAACATCAAATAGGTGATAATCAATCATCTTCGTAATCACATCTTCAATAAATCTCCAAAAACGAGCCATAAATCAATAATAATAAACTATTTGAAAAATAGTTCTGTCCGAGATCCAAATCCATCCGTTGTCCAACATCAGACAAAGCTAGCAGTATTAAAGTACTCTGGCAGTACTAAAAATCAATAGAAGCCTAGCAGTATTAACTGCTATACGCTAGCAGTAGAAACATCCAAAATCAATTAGCAACACTTTTTCCGTCATAAAGCTGTTACTAAATCTGTTACAAATTCGAACAGTGACCAAACATCATCATCATCACCATCTTCAATTATCCTCCAAATCACTACTAATCTATTCCAAATCAATCACAAACTAAAACATAATCATCCCTAACAACAAATAACCACATGCAGTAAGATTTTTCAATTTCTTGATTTTCTTGGATTTTGATTTTTAAGGGTTTTGATCAAATTAAATGTAATTGGTGTTGAAAGGGGTTTAATTGTAAGTGGTTTAACAAGATTGGAACTCTTTTGGGTTTTTGTGGTGTTCGGCATCAAGAACAAACCTAAGAAGGGTTTTTGTTCGTTCATTAATCTCCATTCTATTGTGTTTGTAAGCCTCTTGTTTTCTTTTTGTGTTGATTTAATTTTTCTTTGAATGCATGTGATTGATTTTCCTCTTTATAAGGGTGCATGTTCATAGTTTCATTGATTTTGGTTTGATCATGAAAATCAAGTTTTGATGTATTGATATATGTTAGTAAGATATGTTATGGCATTACATGTGTTTAATTAGCGATTTGGATGAGTTTCGAATGAATTTAGAAGTAGTTTTAGGGACTGTTTTGAGGTCAGTAGAAAAATGTGGCTTTTACCAATAATTTTTGACTTAGAGCCTACTGAAAAATTACATGGTTGGATAGGTATAAGTCTAAGCTACGTATGACGAATTGGATGGTTTATCAACTCCTCCTGATGAGGAAGTTATGGCCGTTTTACGATTGCTAGTCAAATCTGGAACATCGTTTGGAAAACGAGTTTAACTCTAGGTTAATACTCTAAAATGTAAGATAAGAAAGATAATATCAGTATTATACATCTTAATCTAACTTCTCCAAGTGTATTCACTTTAATAGCTATCACGGTTTGGAAAATACGTCAAAATTAGTGTTTGGTAGGAAAATTTTGGGACTGCTGCAGACCAGCAGTATAAATGGGTTAATTGCAGCAAACTTTTGGTCTAATAAGGTCTTGATTATTTGATGGTATTGTGGAAATAAGATCAAAGTACATGTGTCGAGTTCGCTAGAGCCATATCTCCTCCGGATGAGTGAGATATGACCGATTTACGAAAACTAGTCAGTTCTGAACTACTGTTTGAAAAAAGGATTTAACTCTAGATTTTTGCACTAACATGTTGGGTTTTAAAACATAGTTAAACACTAGACATCATAATATTTCATCTCTATTTGGATTCAACTTGATTGCAATTATAGAATAGGATTTATGGCAAAAACCATAAGTGTTAGAAATTCAGCAAACTTTTAGTTTTGAGTTATTAGTAAAAACTCGTTTCCCGTGGATTGGTAAATGGTTTGATTAAAAGGCTTAATGTTATGGAAACTAGACTTAAGTATCTTTCCAGGGGTGAAAGCCCCATCCTTTTATCTTTTATAGGTTAAGAGATATGGTCTTGTAAAGTTGACTAAAAATTCAGCTACATAGTTTTACGCCTTTTTTGAGAAATAAAAGTGCGGCCACATAGTAATAAGATAAGAATCGCTAAGCGAGACTTAGTAGAAACTTAATGTAGTATAAGTTCAGGTTGTATACCAATTTGGGGATAAAAATATTTTGGTTAAGTTATAATGCAATGCCATGCATATCTCGAAAACATATCTCGTGATCATTCGATTTATTTTTACGTATCGATCTTCTTTATCATTCTAAGCCGCGTCACATCTTTTAGGTTGTGCTTAGACGTTTCTCGCTCGTCCAAAGATCCATATCACTTCAGGTCTTCATAACTACTAAGGTGAGTTCATAGCCCCATCTTTTATTCTTTAATGGTTTTCATAACTATTTTCGGGGTGAGAATACATGCTTGTTTTACTAAGCCAAATTTATTGATTCCAATTTCATAAGCGTTACATGAATGTTTTTACTAAAGAATTTGCTTTCTTTTCACATGATTTCTAATACATGTTTGATAAATAGTTGTTTACTATTGAATTTATTAAAGCTTAAATTGCTTACTAATTGATTTGAAATCATTGTTTATCTATTTACAAAACTATGAGTTTTGAACATAATACTTGTTTTAAATTGGACACAAGTGCTTGAATGGTATTCTTGACCCGTTATTGTGAATTATCGTAGGAGTACCTATTGCTAAAGACCCCAATTATCGTGAACCGTTAACTACCTGTGATGGGTAGACGCTAGTGTAATAAATAGTAATATGGGATGACTCCCCGTCCGGGGTTTGAATCCTTTTGGAACACCCACTCTTCAATAGATATATTATTTTGGAAGTTGGTATATAGCAATAATACCTAATCCGTTTAGGGTAAACTATATTTTCTCGTCCAAGGGATCGGTTGTCACAAGCTCAATGCGATAATTTTGTTACTTGACACTGCATTCGTTGCATTGTCGTTGGTTGATCTTATACCTTGTGGTCCACTACTAAGCATACTTGATTTATTAAATTACTACTTGGATTTCGACAACAATTCTTTTAAATGTTGCAACGCTACTTTTCTTATTGAAATATTACTTGATTTATTTCAATATTGTTTTTACTTAAACCTATGAATTCACCAACATTATTGTTGACGTTTTTGCATGTATTTTCTCAGGTTATATCTTGTTAGCTGAGCTTTGGGAGGATTCGAGACGCGTGGATATCAACAAAACTCGAGGACTCGTTTTCTTCACATTCGATAACTTTTTAACTTCAAATATGCAAAATGATTCACGTTTGAAATCTTGTAATCTTGTTAAATTATAAATTATTAGGACCTAATTTTACTCTGAAATTTTAATCGAACGTGACATTTTATTAACGTCTTTTTTGAGGTCGTTTTCTGTAACTTGTACTTTATACTATGAAGTAGCACCCCAAAGTGGTATTCCGCTGCGTGTTATGAATTTATAGGGGTGTTACAATTTCCCAGCCTGTTGAATTGTATTGCTATAAGTAGTTCTTAAAGCAATCCATGTAGTTTGAAATTTTAATACATTAGGCTATTCTTGAATACTTTTTACTTGAATTTCAATACAGCAGATCACTAACAGACGTGCAGACGTGCGAGTTCTTGTTTTTTAGATTATTGATGTTTTGATTTCATTAAATTACTTGTAGGTACCTTGGACTAATGAGCGTCCATTTTAGAAGAGAGAGTTGAACGCGATCATTGGCGCATGATTTACGTTGTGGCGAGATTAGTCCTAGATAATTTTGTTGAATTCTAGTATTTTTCTTTATGGTTATTTGTTGAATTCTAGTGATTTAATTTGATTTGAATTTTGTATTTGCTTTGTGTAAAGCTGAATTGAAGTTGTCTTTATTTACTTTAATTTGTTGATTTTGACATTTTTGGTTCATCTAAATCAGTTTATATATATTTGATGTATTTATATTTCTTTATTTTGGTGGGTTAAATTTGTAAGTTTTGGAATTTATTAAAGAATTTCAAATATATATATTTTTTAAAATATAGATTAAAAAAAAGACAGGTTTTGAGATAAAAACAAATCTTTTTACTCTATATAATGACAGGTTGGATGTTTATATAAAGACATGTTGCGAGAGAATCAGTGTCCATTTCTAATAAAACATGTGTGCTTATTTTAATATGGAGACCAATTCTTAGAGAGAGAACCGGTGTCGATTCTTCTAATAGAGACTGGTTGCATAACCGGTTTTTATATGTTTCGATCATGGAGATACCCCCCTCGGAGAGTGGTTCCTGCTATTTTGACCCGTTTCTATGGCTTTTTTTGTAGTAGTGTGAGGAACTGGGTCTTATGAAGCCCTTGTCAGAAAGTTCTTGGAGTTGGTCCGGTAATTCCTTCATTTCAGATGGAGCTAATCGATAAGGTGCTCGTGCTACAAGCGCAACACCAGGTATCAAATCGATTTGGAATTCCACTTGTCGAGTAGGAGAAAGACCCGGCAAGTCCTCAAGAAATACTTCAGGAAAATCTCAAACGATCGGTACGTCCTCAAGTCGCTTCATCTCCGACTTGTCTTCAGTCTCCTTTGTAGTAACATGTGCCTAAAATACAGGACATCCTTTCAGCAAATATTTTTGGGTTTTAGTGCATGAGATGATGTTCAAACGAGTCTTATTTCCTCGGTCGCTTCCGTCACCACGTACGATCAACGTTTCATTTCCCCAGGGAATACGAACGATTTTCTCGGTACAAACAATGACAACTTTGTACTTTGCCAAACAATCCATACCAATTATGATGTCAAAACTACCAAGTTCTATGGGCATTAAGTCTATGTTGAATGGATGATTTAAAAAGTTTAACGTACAACCCTGAATGATGGTGTTTAACCCAATTATTCTCCCGTCAGCTAGTTCAACATCATAATAATGATCTAAGGTAGATGGTGTGATATCAATTTGGGAGCTAAATGCAGTAGACACAAAGCTTCTATCGGTTCCAGTATCAAATAAGACAGAAGCATAGCGGTTGTTTAGAAGGAACGTACCTGTAACGACGTTTGAGTCTAGGTTTGTCCCCGCATGGCCTACCGCACACTTTCGCTAGAGCATTGCCATTTCCACCTTGGTTACCATGGTTTTTGTTCTTCAGTTTTGGACACTCCCTCTTGAAATATCCCTGGGCTCCACACTCAAAGCATGTAGGGATCTGACCTACCCCAATGCCCCTTTGGTTGTTAGCAGTATTGGCATTTGCAGTACTCTTACAGTCACGGGCCAGATGGCGAACTCTGTTACACTTGTGACATTTTGGAGCACACTGATTGTCATGGTGATAGTTGAATTTTGAGCACAGAGGTTTAGATCCTCCATAAGGTTTCTTCTCACCAGACCCTGCAGCATAAGCCTTGCCAGTGTTCTATCTCTTGTTCTGTTGTTGTTGTTGGTTATCATCTTGCTTTCTTTGTTTTTACTCTGTCGTTCAGCAAAAGTGCGGATCTTCTTGTCCATCAGCTCAGTTTCAAATTCAATTGCATCCTGCATGGTTTTTGGCTTAGATGCCATTACACTTCCGTGAATCATGTCGGGCAAACCACCGACATATTTCTCAATCTTGTCCGACTCTTCAGGAAACATCCTAGCACACATCAATGCCAGTTCCTGAAATCGTTGGTTATAGCCTACCACGTCGGTACCTTTAACCTTCAAATTCCACATCTCACCCTCAAGTTTCTTAACCTCGCCCCTTGGGCAGTACTTGTCGGTCATCTTCTTTTTTAGGTTTGTCCAAGTCATTGCATAAGCAACATCGTGACCAACAGTCTTAACGTGGGAGTTCCACCACGTTAGAGCACTTCCAAGAAGAGTACAAGTGGAAAACTTGATTTGGTTTTCCACAGAGAAGTTTCTTATACGGAACACAGTTTCCATTCTTTCAAACCATTGAGTCAACTTGACAACTCCTTTAGTACCTTTAAAATATAAGGGTTTGCATTTCATGAAATATAGGTAAGTGCACTCACGAGCAAGAGGAGCTTGTCTCCTTACACCCATTCCAGAATCATGGTTGTCTTCGCCATTTCGACTTCTGTCAGCATCACGTGCTGCCAACGCATCAACAACGCCTTGGTCGATCAGTATTTTAAGTTGCTCATCAGTCACAGAAGTAGTGGGGGTGGTTGTTGTGGCTGGTGTTGATCTTGTGGTTCTTTTTGGTGCCATTTTCTTCAAATCACAAGAAAATATAATACCCGTTGGATTTCATACAAATCATAACCATGACATAACATATACACAATAAATAAAGTGAGATCACATTGCATAGTGAAATATACGACTGAATTGAAATTAACAATGGTGTAGCTAAATTGACATTCATTCATAATAAATTCGATTACAGACATGACATAACACATCCCTTCCATATATAATCTGGAAACATACATGACCTAATTCGGTTACAAAATGATCACTGCCATTAGGTTACAAAATGAAAATAAAACCTAGAGCCTTACTAGCCGGGAGTTACCCTGGAATACTTAGTAGGCTATACAACATAGTTACAACATAACCAAAACTAAGAACTACTACCGGCCTCCTCTGGTACGTCGGGATGGGCTGGATCCCTAGCAGGTGTCTGCTGACTCTATAGCACTGCCATCTGAGTCTGCAGTGTCCTCAGTAGTGTCAGTGCCTTTATGAGCTATGTTTGTCTCCTGCGGTCTGCTGCCCGCAACTCCCCGATCTCCGTCTGCTGTGCTAATACAATAGTTTGTAGTGCTCTCACCTCAGAACGGGTTGTATCACTAGCATCTATCGACTGTATCCAAGCCTTACGAGAAAGTCTGGCCTCACTCTCCATAAGTCTAGTAGTGCGAGCATTGGCGCACCTATCCGTACGTAGCAAGTTGAGCTGGCCGCTCATCAATGATCTATCATCCTGTGCATCATCAAGTCTCCCATAAATCTCATCAGTGTCCTGCCTAATAGTCATGAAAAAATCTGTCATCCTCTGACTCAACCCTACCACATCAGTCGCTGCTGGTATCCCCTGCATGTCCTTAACCATCTCATCCTAAGTATCTGTAATCCTATAACCAACATCTCTCTCTAGGTCTCACCTAATCTCATCATCTAATATGGCAACAAAACCATAATCTCTCCTAAGATCTCTAGTAGGTCTAGCAGTAGGAGCATATGAACTCTCACCAACCTCAAATCTCAGACCTAGATCAATACACAACCTCTTCCGAGGTGGTAATGTAACCTCAGAAACACCTGCTTTACAGTTAGTAGAGGGAAGAAGCAAAGGTAGTGATGGAGTAGGTAATGGTATAGGTAGAAGTGGTGGTGTCCCTGATGGTGGTGTCTCTGATTGAGATGCTAAGATGTAAGTGGATGGTGCAGCATCTCTCATCATGGCCATAGATGCCCTGGTATATGGAAGTACAATAGGTAGTGGATAGGAAGTAGATGGTGACTCGGCTCTCAACCGGATCATAGCAGCTCTGTATCCTAAAGGATGAGTAGGACTAGCAGGTAGTGGTGAAGGTGATACAAGTAATGGTGGTGATACTGGTAGTGGTGGAGATTGTATCTGTGGTAGTGGTGATGAGTATGATGTAAGTGGTGATGATGGCGGAGTAGATATGGCAAGAAATATGTCAACCTCTGCCGCAAGTGGGAATGGAATAGGTGTCTAATCCCGGATAGACATCCTGGAAGTGGTACGACATGCGAGTGGTAGGACAGAGTCGGCCGAAGCTAGGTACTCCTCCCCCTCTTCCTCGTCCTCGTCTTCGTCCTCCTCCTCGTCATCAGTATCTTCTCCAGAGGACTCCTCCTCCTCATCATCATCATCATCTCTTTCATCGGATAATCAGCTGGATCCTCCTCAGGATCCTCATCATCCTCCTCCGGATCCTCCTTGGGATCGGACTCAGTAATGAAACCTGGTGAATCAGTAGTAGGTGAGACAGCAGCAAGCAGTGGCTGCTCTTTAGCTGGAAGCACATCGTCCTTTAGTGGCATAAACTCTGGGTATGCAGGCTCTGGTACATATGGTACATAGACAGGTAAAGGTGGGTACTCAGGACCGGACACATAATCAGGAGATGGTGGGGCCTGAAGGCCTCCACATAAGGTTCCTCTAGCATCATGGGCAGTCCGTCGACTCTCGGAGATCCTATGTTTGACAGATCCTCAAACGGACTAGATACCTCCGTGTAAGTGACCGTGAAATCCTTTGAATCCGACATGACAAAATCTAAAAATCAAAAGTAGCTTATATAAGTATTAATATAAGACTCTTATAGTAATGTAATATACATAGTATATTATAACACGTATATCAATCATGAATGCATCTAGTCTAACCAACTAATGCAACAACTAGTGTATGTATGTCCCGTGAAAACCCCTTTGTATGATGTAATGTTTGAAAACGGTTATAGTCTAGCAAAAACATTTGACCTGGTTCTCTATAACCTTGGCTCTTGATACCAATCTGTAACACCCCTAAATTGGGTCGCATCAGAATATGGGTCTGGGGTGGTACTTCATAGATCAATAGCACAAGATATATATAAGAACGACCATTTAAAAGTCGTTTAAAACCGATACATTAGATTTAACAAATTGTTTGTTACAAAAGCCCGAAGCTTCACTTGTTCGTTGTTCAAAATACAAATATTCTAGTCCATAATAAATGTTTCCCCAAAATGTAATGCAACCAAATCTTTAATGCATATGACTTCCAAAATACCGACCACCAATGTATCCCTTGTCTTGTACCTCATTGATCCCCTGAGAAAACATGCTTTAAAACGTCAACAATAATGTTGGTGAATTCATAGGTTTGTAAAATGTATAATGTAGGAC
This sequence comes from Tanacetum coccineum, assembly GCA_026074375.1. Taxonomy (NCBI): domain Eukaryota; kingdom Viridiplantae; phylum Streptophyta; class Magnoliopsida; order Asterales; family Asteraceae; genus Tanacetum; species Tanacetum coccineum. The sequence continues at coordinate 26,629 of BQNB010001185.1, forward strand.
CGCAAGATTTCCCTATGATAATGCAACAGATGCAAACATCAATGAATGTAATTACGTTTCCCTAAGCTCATGACATTGAAGCTCGACATGTATGAATTGCAATATAAATTACCAACATTGCCCGCGATGATGTTCTAACCCGCAACATCCCAAATCCGACATGGTATACGTTCGTTGTCCGGCATACCGGCACAGTGAGCATGACTCACCCAAACGCGGATGTCAATTCCAAATAGATCTATTTATAACATTCGCGCTCACAACAAGTAATTGACGTTCATGATAATGGGCTCCGAGGGTTATCGCTACTTAGGCAAACACGTAATCATAATGTAAAATGTCCACTTACGTTGAATTGTAAAACATGCATATGTTTCTCACCCCAAAACTTGTAAATCATTATAAATATAAAACGTAGGGCTATGAACTCACCTTGAGTGAGTAAAGCGACAATGTAAATCACAAACTAAAAATGCGTCACGAATACGCCCGAATGCAACCTAATTAATTATAGGTCGTATGAGTACTAAGTACTTTGAATAACTAATACCGTATATAATTCTATATAGCTACATCACCATCTAATTGTATTTGTGAAATCATATTTATAAAGTTAAAATGTTTATAAATACTACTTTAGTAAAAATGGCGTAACTTTATTGTTTTAAGTCTGTTTCTTACGTTCTTTACGTGCACGCTTTCGTATTTAGACGCTGTATCTTACATTTTCATATTTTCAACCCTCTGGTGAACAGTGCTTTTTTACTGTTTATGCACTTTTATAAATTTATTTTTATAAATTTAATTAGCGTAAACCTCGTAAAAGTTATATCTTATTCGTTTTAACTCCGATTTTAGTGAGTCTTTTGAGCACGTCTTCGTAATTAAAAGTTTTATCTAACTAATGTATTTTCCAAAATGTATCTGAGATGAATAGTGATATTTAATGTTCATAGTTTATAAAGTTATTTTTATAAACTTTAATTATCGTAAAAAAGAAAAATCCATAACTCCTTCGTTATTGATCTTAAAATTATGATTCTTAATGTTTTGGAATCCTAAAAATATGTAATTTATGTGAAAAATACTCAATCATTTATATCAGATGTGAATATTAATAAGTTTTTATAAAATTTCTTTTATAAAGGCATTTATTGTCGTATAACTTGCAAATGGCGTATCTTCTTCGTTATAAATCAGTTTTTCGAGTTCTCTATCTGCCTATGATCCTTGTAACTTGTAGTATTTTATATAATATAAAATGAATGCCTTAAATTCGAATCCAAAATAGCAGGTTTTGATCTTTTAGTTAAAACGTGTTTAAAACTTGTTTTTATAAGTTTTTAGTTTAGTAACCTTGTTACAAGTCCACTACAACACATTATATTACATGTCTCATATTTGTTAGGTCCTTAGTCCATAAATTGTCCAAGAAATGTCCATGATAACAAGTCCTCTCATCACTTTTACTTATAAACTTATTAAGTAAACCTTTAGATAACTAGCTTATATATACTTTTTATAGATAAACCAACACTTGTATAATACTTATACTTCCATTATAACATGATCTCAACATCAACATAACATATGACAAAGCTTATCAAACCGTGAACAAATGTAAAAATCCATTTTACATGTTAATAATATTCCTAGATGGTGATTCACTATATAAACATAATATACATATGACATCATAAATGTAAAGAGTTTAAGGGTTTTAGATAACCTTAGTATGAGGTGGGATGATGAAAACATGATCTAAACCCTAGTTAAGATATTAAACCTAAGCTTCCAATACTTAGAAAACCCTAAATCCAATGAAACCCTAATCCTAAACCTTTCTTGATTAACCCTTGTAAATGCTAAACCAAGCCTTCAAACCTTCTTGTAATACCTTAGATATGATGTAATATCACTTGTATACTTGCTAAAATTTTGTATGGATTATTTAGGGGTTTTGTGTTTGGCTGTGGGTTAGGAGAAGGAAACAAGAAAGATTTTGTGTTTTTTTGCTTAAGGAATAAGTATATGATACTTTTATCTAGTTATGCATGTATATATACTACAAAGACTAGTCCAAGACCACTTGTATAAGTCTTAAGACAAGATAAGGGTTTTAAGGAAAGTCCTTGGTCAATTCTACTAGTCATGGACATAAGGTTTAATGAGTTAAAGTTGTACAAGGTACTAGTTAGTAGTTTGTGTGCTAATTGTCCCCATAGGACTACATATGATCCGAAAATTTAGGGGAGGAAGGAGTACTAGAAATATCTTTGATATTTTGATGACATTTTAGCTATACTTGAAATTTAAATGTATAAAGATTAAGTGTAAAGGTATAACTTGTAAAGTGTAGGTTCTAGTTGGTTTATTTTATGTACAATTTGACCAACAATGTTAACATGGGTGAGGTTTTATAAAACTTTGGGTATTGGGTATAATAATGGGTATTTGTTGAAGCGTAGAAAAGTTTTGGTGGTTCCGGGAATGCCTAAACGTATTTTATCGCAAAACGTAAACACTTAACGTAACCAATAAAAATAAAATATGCAAAGTTAATAATTATCTTCTAAATAATTATTTAAAACTTGCTTGACGTAAACATTTAATTGTTTGATGCCCGTTTACGTTGAATGATAATTTTTAACTTACGTGATTTAACTTAAAGATTAAAATTAAAAGCAAACGCGTACGAGACTAAAAATAAATAGTGAATTAAATGACGTCGTAAATGACCTAAAAACATGAGGTGTTATACTTAGCATTCGCTTGCATGATAGGTTTTATGAGATTTGTCACCTATTTTGATACTTTTATGCCAATGAACATTATTATGCGTAAGGCTTATAACACTATAATGGTAGAGGGACTCGAAAGCATGAGAAGGAACTTAGTAGCCATTGTTAGGGATGTTTATGTGTTCGTTGGATGTTTTACCTACGTTACAGACTTTGTTATATTAAAGTACATAAGGGAGTTTATTGTGAGCGACATGGAAGAGGTTGTAATGGGAAGACCCTTTAGAGCTGTTAGTCAATTAGACTATGATTGTGTTAAGGGGTTGACCTCATTAACTAGGATCTTTGACACATACACCTTTCGAATGCCTCGCACTACACCTAGGCTTAAGAACTTTTATTGGAGCAAGGTCCCACCTATATTAGAACTTAGCTAACGAGATTTAATAGGTGGATTTAGGTACTCCCATGAGGAAAATAAGTTCATGTATAAGAATTGTTTAAATCTAGGTCTTGAATACCAAGTTGATGAAAGTATGAAAGAATGGCTCATTCGTGGACATGTGAGCATCGACAGAGTCACGTAAGGAGTGCGACTCCGAGTCTAGCTACAAGACTCGTTAAATAAACAAAAGTGCTTTTTGGGAGGCAACCCAATCTTTATTTCATGCATTTTAGGAGTATCATGTGTGTTTTAATTCTTTATCGTTTATTTTTATATGTTTGAATTATGTGATCATGCTTTGTTTTGTCTTTAACTTCGTCTTAATTGCAATCAAAGGTATTTTACATCAAATTGTAAAGGAAAAATATCCGGTTTCTAAGAACCATTTCAGGCATATTAAATGAATAGTTTAGATTAATTCGCGTCTTTTTGTCTTTTTCGAGTCATATGATTGTGTTAATTGTTTTTTGTTGTTTATGCAGTAATTTTTTGGGATATAACTAATAGGATTTGCATGCAGAAATTTTTTCCCAGAAAGAATTTTTTTCTCTACAGACGCTGGAGATAGCGTCAGGATTAATCCTCACAGCGTCGCTTCTCCAGCAACAGTAAAATTCGTATTTTTTTTAATTCTTGAAAATTAATTTTTTATAAATTCTAAAATTTTAATTTTCCTAAAACTTACAGAAAACCAAGATTACATTAGCACATTAATCCTTGCATTCGTAGTGTCAAAACCCTAAACAATCACGTTGTATATTATTATCCCGCCGATTTTACGCCAGGTATAGTTGTTTCTTGTCTTTGATTTACAGGTTGATAAGGAGAAGCCCGGGAGTTCTTACGAGTTTCATGTGGAAGATTTTTAGATGGCGATTAGCCAGGATCATTTGTTTCTTCTCTATTATTGAGCAAAACCAGGGGAATACTAGTTTCTTTTGACTTTTTTCCTTTTCCCTTTATTCGTTTTATGGGTACTTTTAAGAGCATTGTGGACAATGCTCAAAATAATTGTGGGGGGAATAAAGCCTTAGAAACTATTTCTTTATTTTCCTTTGCTTTGTCCATAAAAAGATGCGTAATATACTGCGATGTAGCATAGACGGTAATTTTAACCCAATTTTTTATGGCACATACAGATGAAAACTAGTATTATTAGCGTCTCATGGATAGGAGTTATATGACTAGCACAAAAACCCTACCACTCAAAAATTCCACACTAAAAATGTGAGGTTCGCCCCTAATCTTTAGGAATTCAAGCACACATCTTTGGTGCTTATGATAGTTTTACCTTTAGCTTTCTCGAGTTAAGGAATAAGCAATCATATATGTCGCGTTCATGGATTTGATCGTGCATATGTAGTTTTGTCACATTTTCTGGAGCATTGGTATCGGTTAAAATAATATAAGAGTGTACCGGTAGTATATTAAATTCTAGAACTTGTTTTTGTGATTCATCTCGAGACCGCTAGTGAGATCGCATTTGTATGATTAGGATTTGCTAAATGATAAGAGGCACTAGGATAAACCCTGTTTTAAACTTGTATTTGTTATTATGGTCTCTCTGATCATATAACTATCCCCACACCCTTGTTATGTACTCATTTTTAGTGCAAGATACCCCTAGCACACCCCCTCCAAGCCTATCTTTTTCGCGGTTCTCGTAATTTTTTGGTGGATTTTGGATTATTAATGAAAAGAATTGTTTACACCCTTACCAAAATGTTACACCCAAATCGCCTTAGCCTTCTTTGTATGTACTCGTTTTTAGTACATTATTGTTATAACCTTTGTAAACCTCATTAATTATTTTCTTGAGTACATGGTTGCTAAGTCGAGTCTTTTATTAGTGTATACAGTTTTGGACGATTGGGATTCATGTTAGTTTTTATTCTATGGAGAAATAGGGAAGAAAGTCAATGTAACCCCCATACGTGCTTAATACACTCCATGTTTGTTGATCCTTTCAATTCGGGTCATTAGATTAGTTAATGTCATTGAGTATCAAAACTCAAGTGTAGGGGTACGTTTATAAACCCCAAGTCATGTATTATTTATGTTTTAGCAGATGGCAGGGCAAAAGTGTATGAAAAAAAGAAAAAAAATCAAAGAGGATTATATGAAAATGAAAAGAAAAAGAAATGAAAAAGAAAATCGAAAAAAATAAAAGAAAGAAGAAAAAAATGTATGGGCTGCCATTTGCTTTATGTTTATGTTTATGTCAGAAAGAGTCAGAAAAGAAAAAGAAAGAATTTGATGTAGAGTTTGTATATCTTTGTCCTAGTGTGGCCGAGTCTTGGCTTAGCAACGCATTCACATGTATTCTTGTATTTTAATTAACTCACCATCACCCAAATCCACCCTAAAGTCACCCAAATATTTCCCATCCGTTTCCGTTTCTGTTTAACTTACACCCATACATCACAACCCTTTAAATACCTATTTGATAGTAATTCCTAGGTGCTTACGCCAATGCGGTGAAGGTTTAATCCTTTATCAAGCTTATGATAATTTATATGTTATGATAGGTAATGAGTGTTATTTTTTGTTTCCTATATTGTTATAATTCATTATACACTCGAGAGAAAGAGAGAATCAAACAATTATGTGAGGTGCTAGTATATAATTTTCATGCTTTTAATTATGAGGTCTAATTGGTTGTGTCATAAACTATCTTTAAAAAGTAAGTTAAATGCCCCTGATATTGCTATTGTCTCAGTAGAAAAGCCTATTTGCTTGAGGATAAGCAAATCCCAAGTGTAAGGGTATTTGATGAGGTGTCATTTTATACACTTTTTCGGGGTCATTTAACCCCTAAATCATGCAAATATGCTTAAAATACGTGCTTAATAGTTCCTTTTTGTATTTTTAGCTCTTGAATGGAATTTGGATTATTGAAAGAACTTGTGTCTTTGGGCACATGCAGAGTACGATATAGGGTTTGTCATTCTTTAATCTTTTCCCGCGATAAAAGTGCACCCAAAAAGTTAACAACTTGTTTTCTTAACTTATGTTACAAAGATATATGCATGCTTCTCTGTACATTTTTGATACATTTTTTATCAAAACTTATGTGATACCCTATGTGAAAATTTAAGTCTATGCCGCCCAATCTAAGAACACTAGCAATTGGTTTTTACTCTCTGGTCAAACCTTAGGTGAATTCCAACCCAAGGTAATTTTTTTCTAATTCGTCAGACTTTTTCTTAATTTTTGCAAGTTCTTATATTGGTTGACTTAATCGAGTATGCTTGGTCAAACCTTGGACCCGAGGCATAAAATGAGACAAAACATGTTCATGACATTACTATATGAGTTACCAATGTCACGAGTCTCATAAATCTAAGAGTTGCACTTTTAATGCAATTAACGCACGCCACTTACCTCTTGCACCATTTGTTTACTAGTTGGTCAGACCTTCTGTAATAAGTGAGAGTTCAAGTAGGGTCTTAGTCTTTTAATAAATTAATTATTTTATTTAGAAACAATGGGTAGTTAATTTCTAAAAGAATTGATTATCGAAAATACTAAAATTGAACTTTCTAAGTTTTAATTAATGGTATTATTGCAACATAAATCATAAACGAAAGATTTTTTTTGAAAAAGACAAACCTAGTCTCTTTTCCTTGTAAAAAAGAGAGACTTGCTCCTACCTCTTCTCCTTGCTTGACAAAACTGAGATAGGATAAAATTGAATTTTCCCCGTTATATTTAAAACTCACTTTTATTATTTCATTACCCTTTTTCGGTTCTGAAATCTTTGAAAGATAAGACTTTTGTGTAACTAGAGAACATGTTTTCTATAGCTACCAAAATGATAACATTTTGCACTTATCAAGACGATGTATGAGTTCATGAGAGGAAATCTTAATACCGCAACGAGTAAAAAAAATTACTAGCATGTCTTCTAGGTATTTTTCTTAGACTCACTTTATCTACACACCCTTGTGGCTATGTAGACCGATTGAGAAGGAATTGCATGCTAAATGTTCAAGTTAATGAAAGCATGGATGGCTAGTCCCTCATCTACATAAGTAGAACTTCATATACTTTACATAATACCTAAGTACATTGCTACTTGCAGGCGTTCTAAGAGAGTAGCAAAGTAAATAAATCGCTATTTGATTTTTACTAGTGATGTAACACTTACAATGTTGACAAATCCAGTGGGAGCTTTGCGTTTTACTACTGAAAAGACATTCATGTACTATTATCTAAATTCAGTGGGAGCTACAAGTTTTATTTCCTTGTTAGTTACCCATCTTATTTATAGCTTTCATTGAAATAATTCATTACTTTCTGAATATGAACAACCATAGTTTTATGGATCACTACATCTTAGTTTATATGATAACATGTTGCTTTTATGCTTTTGATTCTTGAAATGTTATCTATAGAATAATAGTCCATAATTCCTTATTAAACGATATGGTTCTAAATCTACTTGTAATATCTTTGACACCTTCATATTGTTTAAACAAACAAATGCGTGTCGTGTTGTTTGTCTTCATAGTATGATGTTGTACCTTACACAAGTGGAAGAAATCTCAAAGTGTGAGCAAGGAACAACATATTATTAGTTTCTCTTAACCGCAAGGTAAGAAAGCTAATAATTCTACTAGGACTTAAACACATAAAATGTTTGTTGCCCTATTAAGATCAAATGTCAAGATATAATGTAAAGCTACTTTAACACATTGACTATATGTTTTAGTCAATACGATTATGGTTTATTGTAAAGTTATAAATATAAAGTATGAAATTAACTTGAAATTACTATTAAACTCAAGAGTATGCGTTCATAATTACGAAGCCAAGAGCGAGCAATAATGATTATTTCTGTTAATATGCTTATGTCTTCTTGTAAGGTCATAAACATAAAGTCCTTAAGTTAATATTCAAAGACTCATAGTGAAAAATAAGTCATTCACTTGTTATGTCTTCCTGTAGGACATGTACATGAAGTCCTTGACTTAGTCAAAGACTCATATAGTATAGTAATAAAATAAAATTTTATGTCTTCTTGTCAAGACATACACATAAATCATTGACTTGGTTAAAGACTTATAAACCATGCAATTAATTTGGAAATACCATGGTAAAATTCGGTTTGACCCAGCTGATAAGTGTTTGATCCAAAGAGTGTTAAGTTATCTAAGAAATTATGATATACTCTCACAATCTCAATACTCATAGAATACCACATCATTATGGTATGTCTAATGTGTTGATATAAACTATATTCATATAGTTTCATTTTGATTTGGATAACTTTACTACTCTTCCTCCAAAATATATCACGGTTAGAAAATTAGGTGTGTCATGTATACACTCAATATGGTTCCAACCAAGAAGGTATTCAAGACACTATCTATTTATAGATTAAAATGAATGTCATTAGGTCTTGATTAAAGTTCTAAAATTTAGTAATATCTTATGAAGCGTATTATTAACAAGCTAAAGATAAGAACTGTAAAATGTGTTTTGTATGTCCCAATTAAGAACAATTTATTGTTGTTTAAATACTTATTATTTAGAGAATTGTCTCTACTTACAAAAGTAAGTGGGTGCATCTATAGATCTTGAAGATATTCAAGAACAAAATATATAACCTTCTCGATTCACTTGCTGATGTCATACTAAGGCTAAACATGTAAATTTTGAACCAAAGTATAATGTCAATGTTGAGGCATATAAGTTAGAGGATCATTGTAAACCTGCTAACTCATAAGATGCATTATCACATCTTGAGTCTGATAAATGTCCTTAAACTATAAATGATAAGGTGGAGTCGACAATCATTGCTTTGAGCTTAATTGATCTTTTGCCAAATAGTTAGGCTGTGAGTTTAGGAATGAGTTTTTTTTGAAGAAAGACACATAAGGACAAAATTGTATACATATTAATGCATGCCTTGTGATAAGGTTTTTTTTATCATACTCAAGCAATTGACTATGATTAAATCTTACTTTTTACATGCATTAATTATATAAAGATGATTAATTGTCATACTTGTTTTCATGTGTATGAAATATGACAATTATGTTTCATAACTCCTTTCTTAATGATTACCTTTGCGAGAAAGTCGTGTAATCAAAAGGGTTATGAATCCAGATAATATTTATAAAGTATACAAGATGAAAAAAATCCAAGTATGGATTAGATCATGCCTCTAGGAGCTGATATCTTAAGTTTAATTATAAATCAACTATTTGATTTTTATTAAAATATGATAACTTCTGAGTACACCTGACATCAAGTGGGAGCACTATGTTTGTTTCCTTAAAATTTATATGTTGTATAACATATTGAAAGCATCATTTCATCTAAGCTAGATGTTAATCTCTTAGCTTGGAATGAAACTTTACTTTGGGAATTTAGGAAATAAAAATTATGACCTTGGAATAAATGTTTATTGAAAATTCAGTGTTGCAAAACAAGGTCTACAAGGCCGATTAATTGCCGATTAGACGCTACAAGGCCACCAACCTTGCCGATTAATGTAACAGGGTCAAACAAATAGGTCAACGATGATCAACGATGGTCAACGGTGGTCAAACTTGCCGGAAAACTTCTAATCTTGCTGGAAATACCTAAAACTCACCGTAAACTTGTTTTGATCACTTATATTAACTGTTTAAATCCATTACAAGTTGTTTTTTAGAAAAAAAAACTTGCCAATAATATCTAAAACTCGACGGAAATACACAAAACTTTCCGAAAATACCTAAATTTTGCCAAAAATGCCTATCTGATTAATCGCCGATTAATCCCGCCTTGACCGATTACAAGCTACAAGGTGGTCGACCGCCAGGCTAATGATTCACGATTTTTGCAACCTTGATTGAAATTAACATATGCGGTGATTAAGTCCAACACAATGCAATATATCGTTGAAGCAAGTCTTAAATGATATATTTCACTTGCATAATTTAGATACATTGATGGAAACCTTGTGTTTACTAATGATTCATCATGTACATTATATTATCTATGGGGCTGGTTGTTACTTTTGCATGAGTGCAAAATAAGTTGACAATATCAGTATCTAATTGAGAGTTTTTAGATGACTGTAAAAACAAACATTCTAATGGAAGTTGTTTGGATTAGGAAAATTCATTACTAAGCTTGAAACCGTCCCAAGTAATGAAGAATCAATGGATAGTTATCGCGACAAGTCTGACGCAATGAGCATAGCCAACGAACTTGGAGTTCAGAATGGCGTCAAACATTGCTAAGAAATGTTAAATCGTTTACGAATTCTATAAGGCATAATGTTGTTTGTGTATACTAATGCTGGAGGATACTCAATCCTAGTTAAGGTAGGATTTCATCATTTATGATGACTCTGCTAACTAGATATGCTCGGCTAAGAGCATTGTTGCAATACACATTAAAGAATAAGAATACTTTACATTTTGAGAAACTGTAAATATGATTGTCTCATATAAGTATGTTGTTGGCTTCAAATACCCTATAAAGAGTACTGTGGCAATGTTATGCTATGAAACTTGTAATAGTATGCACATATACAATATGATACTCATCATATTATTCAAATCCTTCACAATTTGTGAATTTTGAAACAAGTATTCGGAAAGTTTACTCAGATGACTATTAGCTGTCTTGTATCAAAAGAGTTGAGAATGTTAGGAACATTAGATTTAAACTTACTAAGTAGTCTTATGCATATTTGTTTATTATATTTGGATAATGGAACTGTAAGCAGTTGTATTAAATAATGAATTGATATACCTGGTATGATCATTTTTACTTATACTATTGTGTTCTATATTTGCATGTTTAATCCATGAATGATTTGTAACATTCTAAATTTGTTCATTCTCAATTAACAATATGGGGGTATTGTTAAATTAAGACAAATGTAAGCGTTTGGTTATACATCTTGAATATGTGGATTGTGCCCACCAAACTCACATGTTATTCATAAGGGATGCATATTGGACTTCCTTAACTTTTGAATATTTACTTTTGGATCCTTGTCATAAGTACGATATTGAAAATGGTTATATTAACAGTCCTTAGACTTGAGATACAAGTAAATCCTGCATGTGTGGATATCACTTTTTGATTATAAGTCAAACATTATCCGAGATAAGGTAGTTATAAACTTTATGTTGGAAGTGATGTGAAGCAGCATCCACGACACTTATAGTCAATACAAAATTTGTTCCTCCAATTGTCAAATTGCAGTATGATACTATTGGCGCCTCTCTAGAATTAATCAAATGTTTACATGGCCATATTCAAAGGGTAAATCAAGATGATACTTTAGTACATTTGGTAATTTGCATTAATATCTATAACGAGAAACTTAATAGTTAAACTATATTAAATGAGTTAGGATCCATATCCATGGTTTAACGGTATCTGATACAAAGGGAGTTTTATATCAATAATAATAAACCATTATACTGAGATGTTTTTTGAAACTATAACTCAGGTATTTCTAGGAGCAATAGAGTGTTGCTACACGCTTTCCATTGTTAGTATAAATAAATGAGCTACGCCAACTCCTCCATGGGAGTTGTTGGTTTATTCTCGTTGCGTTGTAATTATTTATACGACTAAAGAATACGTGAGCCTATTGGGGGCATACACATATACACAAAAGAAACGTTTATTAATATAATTAATATATTTTGTATATTTATTAACTGTATTAATATATTTCACGAAATAATAAATGGTCGTGAATTATACTGTTAGTCACTATAATTAACTAATAGGCATTAATTAATAGGTGGGGGACTTATTAGTTTGAAAACCAAAACCCATGGGGTTGGTGGTAAAGGGCCGGCCATAGAAGGGACTAGAAGGGAGGGGGTGAGTTTCGGTTTTGGAAAGTTAAGGAGGTGATAGATTAAACTTGGGTGTTTATATAGCCTCTAAACTTGTCCTCCATATACACAGAGGATACGTTCATCACTGACTCAAATCATTTTTTATTAATTAGTCAGTGATGATGATATTTAATTAGTTGAAGAATGTAATGATTTTAAGGAGTGTTTGTTACCCGGGTTTCAAAATCAAGGAATACAATCATATCCATAATATGTAGTTTGGTACGTGGTTTACTAAAAATGTCAATGAATCAACTCTCAAATCTAATACCACATCAATATGGTGGGGTACGCATTGAATTCTTGCTTTTTGAATTTTCCTAGCCACATGTATTACCCATCTCACTCTCTCTCTCATGCAATTTTTTCATAAAATATCATTTTCAAAGTCTATATGGTTTATTAAATACATATAATTTATATTGATCTTATATTTTATTTTAAACATTTAACATATAAATTATTTTCTCTCCTATATTAAATTTAAATCCAAATTGGGAAATCTCTTCTATAACGTTCAAAAGGATTTACATAGTGGTGGAAGGCAAGCGGACATCAAGCTGCGCCGCTAGCCCTTTTTGGATTGCGAAACCAATACATTTAAAAACCACATCCGTTGATCTAGGTGTCATAACATTGTTGTGCATAACCCGTTGAACTCGGCTAAGTAGCTCCACCACCTCCGGTGCAAGGAAACCAAATGTATCAAACGCAAAAGGAATAAACACGTGTTGATTTTTAATGCATGCTTTTTCGTTTTTTGTCACTTTGCACGAGGCATCTTTCAAAGCAGCCTGACTCGCTGTAAAACCCCTACTACTTAACCCCACGAGAGGATAAACCCCAATCAAATTTACGCACGCATGTTTCCCTCATCTACAAACCAAACAGATCCTTAATTTTTTTTGTTATATGTATTTTTTGTTTGAAGATACGAAGAAAGTAGTATAAGTTTGACTAAACTGGCCATTGTCTCAAAAGTCAAAACTATGCATTATCAGAAAAATTGCAATCTATCTTGGAATGGAACAATTTAGGGGGGCACTAAATACTATAGTTAATTGTGATATTGTAAAGAGAAAAGTCGTGTTACTCTATGATCAACCCAATCATGAAGAAAATGACTCATATTAGTTTAATGTTTATATTTATTTGTATAAAATAAGATTAATAGATAACGGTTTTTCTATCATAATTTTATTTTGCATTGTATTACAATATAACAATATTTATGTATTTGAAGATACCTTGTTTCCACATAAATAGCTTGATAGTTGCCCACTGGTTTTCTTGCTTTAATATTATTACGAGATGTTTTAAGTATACCGTTAAAGTCAAACGTTCAAATTAAAATATTATAAGATCGATTAGATTTTAAAAGTGGCCTATGTCGAAGAAGTATCTTTTTTTTGTTGAACCAAAAAGTGCATGCATTAATAGAATATGTCACGGTTAAATGACGGTTTGACCAAAATTCAAAGTTTGCTGCTTTTGCATCTATGTTTTTATTTTTCGTATCCTTTTTATCCATTTATGTTCAAATGCTTATGTATGTTTATCTTCTTGTATGCTTTGTTTTGCATTTTTGATTATATTGTGGGTACCACGTAAACTTGTTTTTATGCGCTTTATCTATAATATACCATGAACAAATGATTCATGGAAAATTAATTCAAAATTGGACAAATAAGACAGCTCAAATTATAACAACCATACATTTAGTAGGAACTCTGACCCATCTAATGCTGGCCCAACCCGCTTTTGACCCGCCCCATTATACCAACCCACTCCTGACCCGCCCCATTATACCAACCCGCTCATGACCCGCCCCATTATATACTATAAAAACCTTACAATCCGACCCGGTTTCGCTGGTCAACCCGCCGCCCGACCCGCCTAATACCCGACCCCTGACCTAACCCTTTGTGTGGTGTTATTGTTGTTAAACACGTATCACCTTCTTTGATATGTGTCCTTCTCCATATCTCCTTCTCTCTCTCAGCTTCTTCGACACAAGAAAACACACACACACACACACATAAACTCAACCATCTAAAACCCACATGCAAAGTTATTAGTTTTTTTGTAGATTTATTTATTTTCTTTTCATATGTTTTTATATATTGATTTGATTTTGAATTTCGTATTTTTAACAGGTTGTTGGTGATTATTTGATTATTCTTTTGTTGATCGGCGATAGTGCGATGTTTCGACGACAATCATACGGCGATGTTGGCCTTTCAATATGTTCGAGGTAGGCTCCTTTTCCCTAATTTATGTGTATGAGTTCATATTTATATAAAAATGGGGTTTGGTTTGTGGTGGTTATTTAGAAATATATGCATAAAGTTTTCATTTTTAATGTGAAATTTGAGGATTTATTTTTGTGGGTTTTTGACTTTAGGATGTAAACTGGCTGACAGGTTGTTTAGATGAGTGAATTTTAGGATGTAAATTTGGGGATTTAGGGGGTGTTTGTTTCGGCTTATGAAACATAAGCCCATTTGGGCTTATATTTCATAAGCCCCAATTTGTCGTTCAAACTTTGATATGGATCTAATATGAGTCTGTATCAGGAGCATTCTTTCTGTAAATTAATTTTGTTGTTCTTTTGATGTTCTGACCTTTGTGATCTTGAGTTTCATTTATTTATGTTAATTTTGTGGTTGATGATTAAAGGCAGTCAGAGAGTCGAGTTACCTGTATTTTACTTCCTTTTCTATAATGTAGCAACCACATTTTTAGCTGCGTTTGTGAATTTAGCCATGTTCTTATTTCTTTATAAGTTTATGTCTTGAATTAAGTTCTGTAAGTGATGTAAATATGTAATCTCACTTTAATTATTGTTTCTTTCCAGAAAATATTAGTTGAAGCATGCATCGTGTTTTCTGTGTTTTGCACGCAGATAAAAAGGTAATCTAACTCCCCTATCCATTATAATTTTTGTCCACGTTATATCATTTTTGACCAAATGCGTGTTTAATAAAAGTTTGCATCTCTCAGTTCCAAGATTTCTTTATCTAAGTAGTGGTTTCTTTGATAAAGGTGGGTTAAGAAACTTGGTGAAGGTTATCTGTAAACGAAAAAAATGCAAGTTAAATTCTCTTCAAAAGTAATCCATATGGTGTTTGAATTTGCAATTTTGAAACTAATTCTATCGTTGTTGAAGTTTGAAGTTTCAATGAGCATTTACTAATGTATAAATAACAGACTATGCTTCTCATTATCTGATATTTTGCTTCCCAAATAATGTTCTTTTGGGGCCTTTTAAGTAGCACTTATAAATGTTGTAGGAGAATCTGAAACCATGGACTTGGAGGTATAAAAATTCACTGGTGTTGACGAGGTAGCTTTGTCAATGTATAACACTAAGGGTATACATTTTAGTTGGCTAGATATTTTTAGTGTCACTTTTAGGAATGATAAGTAATAAATCTAATTAGTTTGTCATTTTGTTGGCGCTTAGCTTTTTGATTTGGGTTTTTCTATTAAAACGTAAATGATTAGGTAAAATAAATGAAACCAAATTTTGTTTTTTGGAACAGCGAGTCATCGAAGGTCTGGAGTCGTTGTTAGTTTAAGGAGATCTTGATTTTGTACTCTGGAAAGATGGAGCGAAGGTATGCTATTAATGTACTGTAAATACGCTTATTTGATCTATTTCAAAAAGAGGTGTCCATTTTAACCCATTTACATATAAATGGGTTGATTCGTGTTTAATTCTTTTGCTAATGGCCATTAAATAGTATGTTGAACAAGAGTGAAATGTATTACCTATAAAACTAGCTCGAACAACATAGGCCTTAGACATAACAACCTCAAACATATCTGCACCATCAAATTTGGCACCTGACATCAGTGTTGCTGGAAGAGACTTCCCCTTAAGGTTAGTTTTTTCATTGGTGTAGTCATAAAAGCGAAGATCAATCGCCTTATCATACACACCGTTAGCTTGACCTATATGTTACAAGTCTAAGATAGTGTTTGCACTTGGGAAACGATCGCTGATTAGTTAATAATCAGTTTTACACACTAAAGAGATATTGCTTTGACTATCTGATATTTTACGGCCAAATAATAAATTTCGGGCAAGCTGTAAACAAAACTGAATCTTTGAGCTGAACCAAAATTACCTAATTACTCGTTCTTTTAACTTAATTTGAGATACTTATACTTCCACATTACAAAATATGTTTCCTTTTTCGCAAAAAGATGTTTTGCACGTTGAAAGTTCCTATAATGCCTTCATTGATTATTCATACTAAGTTTAGATTGGAGCGAATTGGTCGCATGTTATTGCAGCCGAAGTATCCCCGGTTTAAACGCTCTACTATATTTGCATGTTGAAAGTTTCAGAAGACAACTTTAAGAACAAGCAAAAGCAGCTCGAGGGTGGGAAATAGTTGCGTAGGAGCAACAACAGGCTACTGAGGAGCAAGAAAAGGCATCGATAAAACAAGTGGAAGAACTAGAACAGCAGGTGAAAGAACTATAGGTGTTGTTTCCACAAAATTATATGTTTGTTTTGTGAAAGTTCAGTTTTTGTCACAACAGGCTTGGGTTAAAATGGGCGCGTCGGCAACTTGACCTTTACGGGTTTCTGACCCGTAGTGCCACGCGTTTTACCGCTTCCTTATGTATTATTGGGTACCCTTATTAGCTCCATTTTTAGTATTATTACTCTTTGACTCTTATAACTTCATAATTTGCAATAGTACAACTTCGGTTTAATTTTCCATCAATCTTTAGCAATTTGCGTGCAACATATACAAACATACAAAATATATTACGCATTGTGCACACACCCCGCAGTGGAGCGTGGGTTTATAACCTCGTTTATCACATAAGCGAAATAGAGAATTTTTTTATTGGCCAACAAAATCATAGTCAATATCTAATTGAATCATGCTAATATCGATTAATCCAGATGGTTTTAAGAGCTTTTTTTAATTTTTTGTATTTTGGCCTTAAGTG
Organism: Tanacetum coccineum; assembly: GCA_026074375.1. Taxonomy (NCBI): domain Eukaryota; kingdom Viridiplantae; phylum Streptophyta; class Magnoliopsida; order Asterales; family Asteraceae; genus Tanacetum; species Tanacetum coccineum. Next base: position 43,653 of record BQNB010001185.1, read on the forward strand.
TAACATAAGTTTATATTCTGATCGGTATATACTAGTTTTAATACCCATGCACACACAGGTTTTAGACATTAAATTATAATTGAGTGTTAATTTTGCAAGTATTGTTATTTTTTCGTATTTGCACATTGAGGTCTTGTTTACCATTATTTCAGTAATTATGAATGCGGGTTTCTCTTAATTTAAACAATTGTAGCAGTTATAATAAATGTTTTCTACCATATTAAACAAAGAATGTTAATCCCTATATTTGCCAATTACACTGTTGTGTGTTAATTAATATTAAAACTCGTGTACGCATGTGATAAACTTATAAAATGGAATAACAATTAATCTTTATTGAACGCATATAGTAAAAATAATTTTTCCCCGGATATTCTTACTTAAACTCATAAACAACATCGTCTATTTAGTTATATACACAATAATTTATACTTTCATTTTGATATTAATAATCTTGTGCACATATTTGTTGTATTATAAAAACAACATATATGTTGTATTTTAAACTAGAAAGTCTAAGGGGTTATTTGTTTATTTTTAAAGTTATTAAAAAGATGGAAATTTATAAATTTACACTTAACTCCATATTATTTATTTAAAAATTCAACCACTAAAGTTTTATTAATTACCTCTTTTTTTTAAGTTTTTGTTTTCATAAATTTTACATTTATATTTTTATGTGTTTTTTTCTCCATCAAATTCTTCCACCAAAATTTTCTGTAACACCCTCAAAATATGGCAGCGAAAAGGTAATCGGGGGCGTTACTTCATAATACACAAGCACAAGATATAAGAGAACGACCTCTACATGAGTCGTTTAAAAAGTACTCTCGTTGATTCATTAAACATTAAATAAGTTTTAATAAAATGGTCCCATAAGTTTGCAGTAAAAGAAAATCATAATTTGGGTACAACAACGAGAATAGTTAAATGCAATGAAAAATCCATTAGATGTAGCCATAATAAATGCGGACTCCAATGCACCTCATAACAGTCCTTACGAGTTAAGCACCTGAGAAATACATGCTTAAAAATGTCAACATAAAGTTGGTGAGTTCATAGGTTTAAGTAAATGATAAGTGTGGACCGCAAGATTTAAAGTAATTATTGCATGGCATACAATATCTAGAAAAGTAATTACGATTGCACTAAGATCATGACACCGAAGCTACAACAAGTATGTGTAAAGTTGCCCGAGTAGGTGTTCAACCCGAGACCACCTAGAATTCTGACATGGTATACGTTCGTTTGATTGGTACCTCCGATACAAGTAAGAATCACCAAACCCGGACGGGGATGTCAATCAAATTAGATCTATTTATAGCACTAGCGCTTACACTAAGTAATTAACGGTTCATGATAGTGGGCATAGTGGGTTATCGGTACTTAGGCTAATCCGTAATCATTTAAAAGCTACTTGCGTCCAAAAGTAAAATAAGCAATGTATCTTCACCCCGAGATTTGCAAAATAGTTATAAAGCAGTTAAAGTGGGGCTATAAACTTAACCACAAGAAATCAATGTACTCGGAAAAGTATAAAGTAGAGCAACGAGCTAGTAACTCTAACCGCGACCTAAATAAATAAATCGTTTTAGGAAATATTCAACATATACTATATGTATATGAGTCCAACAATGATGTAACACCCCCAAAATGGGTCGCGGTGGAATAAGGGTCCAGGGCGTGTTACTTCAAGATCAACAGCACAAGATATATATAAGAACGACACAAAAAGTCGTTTAAATTGATACATTGGATTTAATTAAAAGACATATTACAAAAGCTTATAGCTTATCATACATACATTTCCTTAAGTAAAAACCAATCAAAACTCTCTCTTTTGCCTATCTCTAGCCATCGCTCAAAATCAGCACACAAAGAACCAACCATAACAAATTTTCTAACCAATATTCTAGTGTTCAAAGATCATATAGCAAGGTATACAAAAAAGGTTGAAGGCTGGTTAAGCAATTAAAAGGGTTAAGCAAAGAAAATGCAAGATTATGGTTTACTTGGAATTAGGGTTATCTTTGTATTGGAAGCTTAGGTTTAATAGCTAAACAAGGGTTTAGATCTTGTTGTTCATCATCCTACATCATATTAAGGTATCTAAAACCTTAAAACTCTTATCAACATTGCATAAATTTATGTGTAAATAATGACTAATGTATTAATCACCATCTAGGAAACTTATTTACATGAAAAACTAGAGTCTTTTTACTGAGATAAAGGATGAATATACTATATTACATAAGTTATATGGATGTTAATATCACGTGGTTAAAGGTAGTATAAGTATTGCACAAGTGTTGTTTATGTATAAAAAGTATATATAACTAGTGATTTAAAAAAAGTACTTAAATACGTTTATTAAAAAATTAAGGACGTGATTGATCTTGTTATCTTGGACAATATTTGGACAAATCATGGACTAAGGACCTTAAATATGTAAGACATGTGATATATGGTGTTGTAGAGGACTTGTAACAAGTTACTAAACTAAAAAGTTACAAAAACAAGTTTAAACACATTATTAACTAAAAACCCAAAACTTTCTGTTTTAATTCGAAGTATAAAACATTCATTTATATTTTTATAAAATACTACATCTCATATAGATCCAAAAATGTAAGAAACTCGAAAAACCGATTTATAACGAAGAAGATACGCCATTTGTAAGTTATACGATAATAAACGCGTTTATAAAAGAAATTTTATAAAAACTCATTACAAACCACCTCTGATATAAAAGGTTGGATATTTTTCTCAGATATTACATATTTTTAGGATTCCAAAACATTAAGAATCATAATTTTTTGATCAATAACGAAGGAGTTATGGATTTTTCCGTGTTTACGATAATTAAAGTTTATAAAAATAATTATATAAACTATGAACAGTAAAAATCACTATTCATCTTAGATACATTTTGGAAAATACATTAGTTAGATAAAACTTTTAATTACGAAGACGTGCTCGAAAGAATCACTAAAATCGGAGTTAAAACGAATAAGATACGACATTTACGGCGGAGTTTACGATAGCTAAATTTATAAAAGTATATGAACAGTAAAAAATACTGTTTACTAGTAGGTTGAAAATATGAAAATATAATATTTTGATACCTCGTCTTAATACAAAAGCGTGGACATAAGAAACGGACTTAAAACGATAAAGTTACGCCGTTTTTACTGAAGAGATATTTATAAACGTTTTTACTTTATAAATATGATTTCACAAATACAATTAGATGGTGATATAGCTATATAAGAATTAATACTGTCTTAATGTTTATCAAAGTACTTAGTACTCATACGGCCTATAATTAATTAGGTTGCATTCAGGGCATATGAGAGAGCGCATTTTTCGAGGCATTTTGTTTACAATGTTACTCATCCCGATATCGGAGAGTGAGTTCATCGCCCCACGTTTTACAGTTTTATAATGATTTACAAGTTTTGGGGTGAGAAACATATGCATGTTTTACAATTGGACGCAAGTGAACATTTTACATTACAATTACGTGTTTGCCTAAGTATCGATAACCCTCTAAGCCCATTATCATGAACTGTTAATTACTTATTGTAAGCGTGAATGTTATAAATACATCTATTTGGGATTGACATCCCTGTTCGGGTGATCCAAGCTCACTGTACCGGTATGTCCGGACAACAAATGTATAACCATTCGGATTCGGGATGTATGTGCGGTAGAAACATCATCACTGGAAATGTTGGCAAATTATATTGTAATTATACATGTCGAGCTTCCAGTGACAGAGCTTAGGAATCTTAATTAATTTTATGATGTTTTGTCATCTGTTTCATTAACAAGGGAAAATCTTGCGGTCCAACATTATACATTTTACAAACCTATGACCAACATTATTGTTGACGTTTTAAGCAATGTTTTCTTTGGAGATCAATGAGGTACAAGACCAGGGATACATTGGCGGTCGTTATTTTAGAAGTCATATGCATTATGATTCTGGTAGCATTACATTTTTGTGGAACATATTTTTTAAGGCCTAAAATCTATGTTTTTTGAACAATGAACAAGTGAATTTCGGACTTATGTAACAACAATATTGTAAAATCCTAATGTAATCAATTTCCAAACGACTTTTGAAATGGTCTATCTTAATATAAAATCTTGTGGCTATTAGAACTACTGAAGTACCATCTTTAGAGGGGGGGGAACCCATATTTCCCCGCTGCGACCCAATTTGGGGGTGTTACAAATTGGTATTAGTACCAAGGTTATATAAAACCAGGTCAAATGTTTTGCTTGGACTATAACCGGTTAAACATTGCATTCATACAAAGGAATTTCACACGGGAACAGACAAACACATAGTTGTTGAATAATATTGGTTAGACTAGAGATCATTCATGATTGAATATCATGTTATAAAATACTATGAATAATACTAAAAAAGAGTCTTAATAGTTAGTACATATATAAGCTCTTTTGCTTTTCAGATTGGTCATGACGGATTCAGAGGATTACCACAGTCACTTACACGGAGGTATCTAGTCCGTTCGAGGATCTGTCAGACATAGGATATCTAGGAGTCGATTGACTGTCCCATAAGCCTAGATTGACCCTTATGCTTATGTGGTGGCCGCTTTTCAGGCCCCACCATCATCGGATTATGTGCCTGGCCCTGAGGAGCCAGAGCAGGCACCACCTTCACCAGAGTTTGTTCCTGAGCCTGTATATCCGAAGTTTATGCCACCAGAGGATGAGATGTTTCCAGCAGAGGAGCAGCCACTGCCTGCTGCTGTCTCACCTACTACCGACTCACAGGAGGACATTTGCATAACTCCAATCCAGAGTGAGGATGATGAGGATCCAAGAGACCCTACTGATTATCCTACCAGCGAAGGAGACGACGATGATGATGATGATGATGAGTCATCCGATGATGACGAGGATGATGATGATGATGTTGAGGAAGGACGAGATAGAGTAGAGGAGTGGAGGCACCCGCTTCGGATGACCCTTTCCCACTCCAACCTTACACCGGTTATGATAGGATGTCTTGTCCGAGCTCAGACACCCATATCACTATCCTTCAGATATTGATTGCCAACTTCTTGGATACAACCTAATCCACAACCATCACCACTCTCCCCATGGTCATCACCACTTCCCCAAATATCTTCTCCACTACTACCAGTATCACCACCTTACCGGTATCACCTCCACCACTACCTGCTAGCCCTACTTATCCTTTGGGATATAGAGCTGCTATGATCCGGCTGAGATCCGAGACACCATCTACTTCCCATCCACTACCATCGAGTACACCACCATCAGGGACACCACCACTCCTACCTATACCTTTACCTACACCATTTACCACCTATGCTTCTTTCCCTCTTATGTCCTATAGAGCAGTGTTCCAAGTTACGTTGCCCGCCTCGAAAGAGGTTGTGTATTGCTCTAGGTTCGAGATATGAGGTCAGTGAGAGTTCATCTGCTCCCACTGCTAGACCCACTGGAGGCTTTAGAGCAGACTATGGATTCGTTGGCACGTTGAGGAATGATGAGATTAGGCGCACCCTGAGAGAGATGTTTGTTATTGGATTACAAAAACTTAGATGGATGGTAGAGGAGACATGCAGGACACCAGCTGTGACTGATGTAGCACTACTGAGTCAGCGATGACAGATTATTTCCACCACTGTTAGACATGACACAGATGAGATTTATGTGAGACTGTACGATGCACATGATGAGAGGTTTTTAATGAGCGGCCGGCTCAACGTGCTGCATAGAGACAGACGTGCTCATGCTCGCTCTACGAGGTTGATGGAGACTGAGGCCAGACTTTCTAGTGAGGCTTGGGTACAGTCGATGTATGCTAGTGACACAACCCGTTCTGAGGTAAGGGCACTACGGACTACAGTTCTAGCACATCACACAAAGATTACAGCATTGCGACCAACAAACCGCGCTCGACAAGCACAACTTGTGGAGGCACTGACACTGATGAGTACTCAACAGACACAGGTGACAGAGCTCCAGAGACAGCAGGGACTCGCTAGAGGTCCAGCACAGCCCGACGTATCGAAGGAGGCCGGTAGTTCTTTCATAGATTATACAAGTGTTAGCTATTTTGTATATAGCTACTAAGAATTACGGGTTAAAATCCAAGGGATACTTGGGGATTTCCTTAATTTCTCTATAAGTATATTATTTTATACGTGTGTATAAACTGCTCAATCAGTCATGTATGTTTTCCAGATTATATATGGAAGGGATGTATTATGTCATATCTGTAATCAAAATTATTATGAATGAATGCCGATTTAGCTACACCATTATTAATTTCAATTCAGTTGTATATTTCACTGTGCGATGTGATCTCACTTTATTTATTATGTATATGTCATGTCATGGTTATAATTTGTATAAAATCTAACGGGTATTATATTTTCTTGTGATTGAAGAAAATGGCACCAAAAAGAACCACCAAATCAACACCAGCCACAACAACCACCCCTACTACTTCTATGACTGATGAGTAACTTAAGAGACTGATCGACCAAGGCGTCGCTGATGCATTGCCAGCACGTGACACTGACAGAAGCCGAAATGGCGAAGACAGTCATGATTCAGGCACGGGTGTAAGGAGACAAGCTCCTCTTGCTCGTGAGTGCACTTACCCAGACTTCATGAAATGCAAACCCCTATATTTTAAGGGTACTGAAGGAGTTGTCGAGTTGACTTAGTGGTTTGAAAGAATGGAAACTGTTTTCCATATAAGCAACTGCTCTATAGAAAACCAAATCAAGTTTTCCACTTGTACTCTTCTTGGAAGTGCTCTAAAGTGGTGGAACTCCCACGTTAAGACTATTGGTCACGATGTTGCTTATGCAATGACTTGGACAAACCTAAAAAAGAAGATGACTGACAAGTACTGCCCAAGGGGCGAGGTTAAGAAACTTGAGGGTGAGATGTGTAATTTGAAGGTTAAAGGAACCGACGTGATAGGCTATAACCAACGATTTCAGGAACTGGAATTAATGTGTGCTAGGATGTTTCCTGAAGAGTCGGACAAGATTAAGAAATATGTCGGTGGTTTGCCTGACATGATTCACGAAAGTGTAATGGCATCTGAGCCAAAAACCATGCAGGATGCAATTGAATTTGCAACTGAACTGATGGGCAAGAAGATCCGCACTTTTGTTGAACGACAGAGTGAAAACAAAAGAAAGCAAGATGATAACCAACAATAACAACAACAAAACAAGAGGCAGAACACGGGCAGGGCTTATGCTGCAGGGTCTGGTGAGAAGAAACCTTATGGAGGATCTAAACCTCTGTGCTCAAAATGTAACTATCACCATGACGGTCAGTGTGCTCTAAAATGCCACAAGTGCAACAGAGTTGGCCATCTGGCCCATGACTGTAAGAGTGCTGCAAATGCCAACACTGCTAAAAACCAAAGGGGTACTAGGGCAAGTCAAAAACCTACTTGCTATGAATGTGGAGCCCAGGGACATTTCAAGAGGGAGTGTCCAAAGCTGAAAAACAGCAATCGTGGTAACCAAGGTGGAAATGGCAATGCTCCAGCGAAAGTGTATGCGGTAGGCCGTACAGGGACAAACCCAGACTCAAATGTTGTTACGGGTACGTTCCTTCTAAACAACCGCTATGCTCCTATCTTATTTGATACTGGTGCCGATAGAAGCTTTGTGTCTACTGCATTTAGCTCCCAAATTGATAACACGCCATCTACCTTAGATCATTATTATGATGTTGAACTAGTGGGGTGGAGAATATTAGATTAAAACGCGATCATTCGGGGGGGAGGGGTGGCGTGGGTGGGGGGAGTAGACAGGCGGGGTGGCTGAGAGGAGATTGGAAACGGGTGGGGTAGGTGGCGAACGCGTGGGAGTACAAGTTGATAGCGGTGAGGCGGACCAAATGGAGTAGTGACTGTGGGAGACGTATGGAGGGGTGTGATAAAGGTTACTTAGAGAAACCGGGAGGGGGGGGGGGGCAGGCGATGCGTAGATGCTGTCATTGTTTGTCTTTTTTTATTTTGGTATTTTCTTCTTTTTTTGTTTTGTACATTAAACTTCTTAAATTACCCATTCAACATAAACTTAATGCTCATAGAACTTGGTAGTTTCGACGTCATAATTGGTATGGATTGGTTAGCAAAGTACCAAGCTGTCATTGTTTGTGTTTAGCTGAAATAATCGTCGTTATTCTTGGGAAATGAAAACGTTGATTGTTCATGGAGATCGGACGCGACCAAGAAAAATGAGATCGTTTAAACATCATCTTAGGAACCTAAAACCCTAAAATATTTACTGATTGGATGTCCGGTCTTTTTGGGCACATGTTACTACAAAGGAGATAAAGCAAGTAGAGAGACAGAAGCGACTTGAGACGTAACGGATCCAGTTTGAAATTTTCCTAGTATTTCTTTGGGACTTTCCGGGTCTTCTACTGACTCGAGAAGTGGAATTCCAAATCGATTTGATACCTGGTGTTGTACTTGTAGCACGGGCACCTTATCGATTGGCCCTGTCCGAAAAAAAGAATTGTCAGACCAACTGAAGGAGCTATCCGACAAAGGCTTTATAAGGCCCAGTTCCTTACCTTAGGGAGCTTCGGTCTTGTTTGTCAAGAAGAAGGATGGATCGTTTCGAATGTGCATCGAATACCGAGAACTGAACAAGCTGACTGTGAAGAATCGTTATCCACTCCCAAGGATCGATGATTTATTTGATCAACTACAAGGATCCAGTGTTTATTCTAAAATAGACTTGCGATCAGGTTATCACCAGCTGCGAGTAAGTAAAGAAGATATTCCGAAGATGGCATTCAGAACTCGATATGGTCATTACGAGTTCCAAGTTATGCCATTTGGCTTGACGAATGCACCAGCGGTATTTATGGATCTCATGAACCGCTTGTGCAAGCCATATTTGGATAAGTTCGTGATTGTCTTTATTGACGATATCCTCATCTACTCCAAGAACAAGAAGGAACACGAAGAACATCTTAAGGAAATTTTAGAATTGCTTAAGAAAGATGAATTGTATGCTAAATTCTCTAAATACGAATTTTAGATTCCCAAGGTATAATTTCTCGGACACGTGATTGATAGTCAAGGCCTTCACGTGGATCCCGCCAAGATCGAATCCATAAAATATTAGGCATCTCCTAAGACACCAACGGAGATTCGGCAATTTTTAGGTCTTGCTGGGTATTACCGAAGATTCATCGAAGGATTTTCGAAGATCGCCAAGTCAATGACCAAGCTTAATCAAAAAGGAGTTAAGTTTGATTAGGGTGACAAGGCAGAAGCAGTGTTTTAACTGATTAAGGAGAAGTTGTGTAGTGCACCAATTCTGGCTTTACCTGGAGGAAGTGAAGATTTTATCGTATACTGCGATGCTTCGATCAAAGGTTTGGGCGCTGTGTTGATGCAAAGAGAGAAGGTAATTGCTTATGCATCACGCCAATTGAAAATTCATGAGAAGAACTATACGACTCATTATTTGGAACTTGGAGCAGTAGTGTTTGCTTTAAAAATATAGAGACATTATCTGTGTGGAACCAAGTGTACGATGTTCACAGATCACAAGAGTTTACAACACATTCTTGATCAAACGGAGATAAACATGAGACAACGACGTTGGTTAGAGTTGCTCAGCGATTATGATTGTGAAATACGTTACCACCCGGGGAGATGCCTTAAGCCGTAAAGAACGGAATAAGCCATTACGGGTTCGAGCCTTAGTCATGACTATTGGTTTGAATCTCCCCAAGCAAATTCTAGAAGCTCAAATAGAAGCACAAAAACCAGAGAACATCAAGAATGAAGACGTAGGAGGTATGATCAGGAAGGATATACCAAAGGAAAAATTGGAACCCCGCGCGAATGGAACTCTATGCTTAAATGGCAGGAGTTGTTTACCATGTTATGGTGATTTGAGGACTGTGATCATGAACGAGTCCCACAAGTCAAAATACTCTATCCATCCGGGTTCTGACAAGATGTATCAGGACATCAAGAAGCTATATTGGTGGCCCAATATGAAGGCCGACATCGCCACCTATGTTAGCAAATGTTTGACGTGTGCTAAGGTCAAGGCTGAACATCAAAGGCCATCAGGTTTGTTGGTGCAACCCGAGATACCTCAATGGAAGTGGGATAATATCACTATGAATTTTATCATGAAGCTTCCTAAGTCGTCACAAGGTTATGACACCATTTGGGTGATTGTTGACCAATGATAAGTGTGAAAACACTTATCCGTTTTTCTATCAAAAATGACCCTTAAAAGATGAAAAATGAATATATTATGCTTGTATATTGTATATTTTGTCTCTTATGATGTGTAGGTACGGATATTACAAGAATCACATGAAAAGAGCCAAAAACCGGACAAAAACGAACACGAGAACGGAAAGAATACACAAGAGTCGGGTGTTTATTAGCAATGGTCAACCTTGGTCAACTCATGAGAAGACAAACCCTTGAAAGTACCAAAAGGACCTTAAATGTTAATCCTTTTTCACCTTAAGTCCCAAAACTAATAAACATCCGTTAGTCCTTATAATAAGGGACTCAACACTTTAAGTCCAAACTATATAAACCCTTAACCTTTAACCGAGCCCAAAAGCCTAAATCCCTTGGCTCGTTTACCCTTTAACCCAAGTAAACTCTCTTTTAACTCGGTCAAAAGAGTCAAAACGAATAAGGAAAAAAAGGCACAAAAAGTGGTTTTTACTATTCACCTCCATCCCCAATTCACCTTGCACCTAAATTAACTTCGTTTAAGTATAATTAACCCTTCTAGATAATGACGCATGCAATGACACCTTTGGGAGCCACGCTGGCAATCTCAAGGCCAATCATTGGCTAATCATGCGTGGAAGTCATCAAACGGTCAAGATTGGATGCGTGAAGGGCAATCAAGGATCAAGGGTCAAGATCAAAAGCTGGCGGAGCGTCTAAGGACCTAGAAGCTTCACTCTTTGCCTATAAAAGAAGCCTCTCACACTCATTGGGATCATCTAGGGTAGTAAAGTAGATTTAGTATAATTTTAGCTTATTAATCATTTTTTAGCTTATTGTTTTCAAATCAATGTAACTTTCTTTTCATTAGCTTGTACTCAGTTTATTCAATCAATAAAAGTTTGTTTTCATATTGTTTAATTTGCAATTCATGTTTTTACTTTACTTAACTATTGTTTGATTAAGCTCTTTTATACTAAAATAAGCTCAATAAACTGTCACCTATACTAATAAGCTAGCCTAATACTCAGTTAAGCTCTCAAAGCTTAACTGAGCTTGTTGTACTCAAAATCCACTCCCAAATGTACCTCAGCTTATTTGGAAGGGAAGCCAGTTGTGGAAGGGCTTCCAAGACCTTACTAGCTTATCTTTGATAAGCTAGAGCTTTGTAGAGTAGCTCTTTGAGCATTTGTAGCCTTGTTTGAGCAAAGGCTGTTGTAAGTTCCTTATTTCACTTTTATAGCTTAATTTTGAATTCTGGCTTATTACTACTTAATGCCTGCTTATTATTGTTTAGAGTAGCTTAATATTGCTTATTAATGTTGTTCAATGCTTAATATGGTCAATTGTTAGTTTAGAACTTAGTTTGCAAGTAATTGTTATAAAACAGTTTTAAAAAATCCAAAAATAGTAGCATTAGTTATAGGCTTATTGTTTCTGCTTATTTGATTGTTGTGATTTGCTAAAAAGGTCTGTTATAAGCTAATTACCATCTGGTATTTGAAGTTTGAGTTTTAATTCTTAATTTTATAAGCTAAATATGAGTTTAATCATTTTAAAGGGGTGTTTGGCTCATGGCAGTACTAACTTGAGTTAGTACTGTCAAGTGCCATTTGGTTCTTTAATTTGAATTTCAATATCATATTTTAGTTTATAAGCTTAGGATTTTTAGTTTTTAAAAGGTTAAATCAGCTTGTATCAAGTTTAGGTGTTGTTAGTTAGAATCTGAGTTCATAAAGCTCAGATTCATAAGCTCTTGTGCTTTAATTGTTTCTAGTTGCTATTACTAGTGTTTTACTCTTGATTTAGGTGTTTAAAAGTTATGGAAACCAAGTCTTTAAGTTTGCTTCATTTGGTTTTGAGTTTTGGTTAAAACTTGGTAAACTGCATCAGCAAGCAAATAGGTCTTATAGCTATTTTCAACTCAAAAATTCAGCTAGTATAAGTAGGAGTTAGCTTTTGAAATTTAGAGCACAGCTAGTTCATAGGCCAATCTAGATAGGTTAGGGCTTATTTTAGCTTAAATAGCTTGTTTGAGTATCTGTTTTAGATCTGCAAATTTGTCCTTGTCTTTTCATAAAAACTTTAAAAACCAAAAAAATAGTGTATTCTGTATAAACAGCTTTTTCAATTGAATTTTTCTTAGCTTTATTGAATTTCAAAATGTTTTTTGATTGTTGTTTTAAGTAGCTCATAGGATAAGCTTTCTAGTGGTATATGCCACTAAGCCATAAGGTTCCTTTAGCTGGTTTAAAAATAAGCTCAAGTTGCCCTTTTGTCTGATTTGGAATATGTTTTGTGCCAAAGTGCTTAATTGAGTTTCTCAGCTTATGGCTTGTTGTTTTTGCTTAACTCTTGTTCTCATTTGCTTATTAGGTTAGTTGTAGGGTAGTTGTAGCTTATTTTGCTCAGACTTGAGCTTATTCAAGCTTATTTGTTTTCTTTAGCCTTGTTAAAAAGCCAAAAAGCTTTAAGTCAGTAAACTGCATAAGCAGCTTTTTCATATAGCCTTTTCTTTGTTCATTTGATTTTCAAAATACTTTTTAATTGTTGTTTTAAATAGTCTTAAGCATGGTCTTTAAAGTTTTGTGAGTCTTTAAGCCATAAGGTTCCAATTAGTTGCTTAAAATTAAGCCCAAAAGTGCCTCATTAGTCTGTTTTCAGTGTTGATTGGACAAAGTGCTTATTTGGCTTTTCTTAGCTTATAGTTTATAGTTTTAGCTTAAGTGTTGTTCAGTTCTGCTTATTAGAGTAGTTTTAAGGTGTTTGTGGCTTAATTAGTTCATGCTTGAGCTTAATCTAGTTTCTTAAGTTAGGAATAAAAGTTAAAAAGCTTTAAGTCATATCTGTCTGTTTGTTTAGCTGTTTTCTAGCTTATTTGTAATTTTGAAAAAAGCTTCCTTCACAAAAAGTGTTTATTTTAAGCTGTTTTATATCTTTGTTCAAAAAGTTTTTGAAAAATAAAAAAAAGGGGAACAAGGGAAATCTTGGGTGAGCAAGGCTCGAACCCAAGACCTCAACCTCGTTCAACCCTTTTTAACACACACCTCTCTACCGTTGCGCCCTTGGGACTTTCCTAAGGTGCATTCAATATACCTTTAACACGTTTTTGGCCCAACTTTGAAAAAAGCACTTCGAGTGCTTAACAACTTTTTCTAGGCTTATTCGTTTAAGCTTGTTTTGAGTTTTTAATTTTCCTGCAAACTTGTTATCATAAGCTACTTTTAGTAATTTTCTAGGATTTTTATTTTAAACTTTAGTAATTTTCGTGCATTTATTTTGTTTAAAAACTTTAAAAAATCATAAAAAATAGAAAAATAATCAAATAAATAAATAAAAAAATTTATAAAATTTTATTTTATCATATTTGAGGTTTAGGAATTAAATTTGCTTTTGTAGGTCTTAAATTTGATATACTTGCTTAATTGTCGTGTTTTCTTTAATTCCCGTTATCGTTTTAGTGTCTAATTGCTTAATTGCTTAGTCGTTTATTTTCCTTTATATGTTTTATGTGTTTTTATTCATAGAAATAGAAAACCAATTCAAAAACTTTGAAACCATTCAAATCATTGTCCAAATAAAAATGGGGTTTCAATTCATAATTCTTGGGGTATAAACGACCCGGTGAACACTTACCGGTTAACGTACGATATTTTGTGTAGATTTTACTTTTAATCTTTGTCCTCAAGGATTATTAGTGAATTTCTTATACTTTGATATTATGTACGTATATATAATTTGACGCGTATCAGGGACTAACGGTGTCAGTCCTTAAAGGAAACAGAGCTAACGACCGTTAGCATTTTCACCCCTTATTCCCCAAAACCAATTACACCACATGTCACTAAACCCTTATACTCCCCTCACCCCATTACCTTTTAACTCAGTTACACCCAAATCCCTATTTCTCGCCCTCACTATTCATCCATCTCTTTCCCCACCTCGACTACTACTCCACCAAACAAACCCATCACTCTCACCCACATACCCCACTCAACCTATCCCCACCTCTGAAGATGCCATCCACGCTGGCAATCCCAAATGATGCCATTGGCTAAGAAGATATCATGGACAAAATGAAGGGCTGTGATGATTTAGCTTGGTGAACAAGATAAATTGATGGCTAGGATGAAGCTTTTGATGCTCCTCACACAAGAAACACAACAAGCACACATATGCCAGCTTATTCAGCTATAAATAGGCTTATTTTCCTTTGTAAAAGAATGTAATTTAGGAGTAGTGTAATTTGCTTTTAAATTTCTTTTACAGCTTATTTGTCTTTTCATATTGTCTTTTAAATTTCAAGAACTTTGTAATCTTTTTAAGTTAATGAAAAGTTAATTTTTTATGTTTATGCAAATCAGTCCTTTTTTAATCTTTATGCCTTTAAGCTATTTTTGTTCAAAAAGTCCTTTCTATAAGCTCTCATAAGTTTATAGAACTCTACTCATATAAGCTTATCCAATAGCTTTTGTGAGTTTTTACTGTTTCATTAAGCAAAATTCTTATTTTGAGCTTTTTGGATGATAAGCTAGCAATGGTAGAGCTTATGGGTTTGGCTACATCTGATGGACAATAAGCTGTAGTCCTAGAGCTTTAGGATGATTCAAATTAATGCAGGTAATCTCTCATCCTTCTACAACTGCTTTAAAATAATTTTTTTTTTTGCATTTTAGCTCAAATTTGCTTCTGGCTTATTTCTGCTTATTTACCGTTGCTTATGGCTTATTTCTGTTTAGTTATGCTAGCTAGTGCTTATCATGTGTAGTTTATGGCTTTAGATATCATTTGTTTAAGTTTTCTCATAATCTATCTTATTTAGCTCTTAGACTGCTTATTCTTGTTGCTTATATCAAGTGCTTATTGAAAGATGATTTATGCTTGTTTTTGCTTATTATACTTAGTCATAATCTGGTCTTTCAAAATTTAAGCTTAAATTTGTGTTTTATAAGTTAAAAATGCAAATTCAGGTTTTTAAGGGGTGTTTGGCTTAACAGTATTAACTATAAGTTAATACTGTTGGTGCAATTTTTGTTTTCAAAACCAAGTTTGATTAACTCATTTGAGGTATTAGGATCTGTTTTTAATGGTTTTTAAAGTTTAAAGTTCAAGTTTAATGTTTAAGCTAGTGATAGTTTAAGTCTGTAGTGTCTTTGTTTGCTAGAACTGCTTATTTTGATCATTGGCTTTAGATTGATATAAGTTCATATTTTCATGTTCATTTTGAGTGCTATGATGCATTAGGATTAAGTTTTGTGTTCCTGCATTTGTTGTCTATGATTTAGCCTAAATCTGTCATTCATTTTCTTGTGTCTTAGTCTTTAAAAAGCTTGTTTTTTTTAATCTGAAATTTGAAGTAGTGTAATATGTTTTTAAGGTTTAACATTGATGTCATTGCTGTTTTGAGTCTTAAGTTGTCTTAATATGAGCTTATTTGTTTGGTTAAATTTAAGTCTGCATAGGTTAGCATTTGTCTTAAACTTTAAAACCAAAATTGTTGCTTTTCTGTGTTTGCAGCCATGTTTAAGTGTTTTTTCTAGCTTATTTAGTTAACCAAATTTCTTATTTCTTGTTTTCTATCATTCTCAGTAGCTTAAACTTAAGTTATTTTCACTTTTCAAACATTAGCTTTTACATTAAGCCCTTTAAAATCTGTTTAGAAAGTAACCTCTCAACCTGTTAGTTATTTACAAGTTTGCCATTGTAATTGCTTAATTTAAATTCTGAGCTTATTTGTTTTTTCCCGTGTGCTTATTATGGTCTGCATTTGCTTATTAGACATGTTTAAGTTAGTCTGAAGCTTGTTTGTTTAACTTGAAGCTTATTTGAAAGTTTTAAGTTTTGAATATAAAGTGTTAAGTCTTTGTGATTCTGCTTATTTTCATATGCTTTTCTAGCTTATTTGTTACTTTTTTGAAAATCTTGTTTTATTAAAAGTGCTTATTTACAACTTAAGTTTTAGTGTGCAAAAAAAGTTTTAGCAAATTAAAAAAACTTAGGAATTAGGGAAGTCAAGGGTGAGCTAGGCTCGAACCCTCGACCTCGACCCAACCTCAACCAAGCTTTAACACACCATACACTCACCAACCTCAACCAAGCTTTATATATAAATATATATATATATATATATATATACACTTGTCTACTAACTTTGTTTTGTAGCACACACTTCTCATATTGTGTCAAACTTGATTGGTGATTTGATACTAAAGATCTAGTCCAAAAACCTCTGCTTGAGGCGGTCCCCATAAATCAAGGGGCCCCCTAATTTAGTCAGACGACCCCCATATATTTATAGGACCGCCGATAGAGAGATATGTAATGCCTGGCCATATTTTTTTTAAAAGAAAACGTATTCACCCCTTCCCCTTTACAATTTCCATAATTGATATTAGAGTCACGTCGCTCTAGTTTTCAAAACAAATAGTTTTTAAAATAGAGTACGATCTATGTATCAAATTATCCATGAAAGGGGATCAAATATGCAAATTGTTTTGTTGCTTGATTCGTAATAATTTTGTTGTTAGATATACTTCGTATAATAGCTTGAGGAAAATCTTCTAAATTTTTTTTGGAAATGTCAATATTTTTTAGTCATAAGAGTAGAATGGCGTCTAAAACACGTATTTTATGTGCTGGAACAACTTTCTGAAGTCCTACGTCCTTCCAATAAGTCACCAAATTATTTTATACAAAAAACGTGTTTTTTGGGTCACTGGTGGCGGTCACCTAAGTGTTAGGACGACCCCCTAATATATCTGGGAGCCGTCACCTTTCTAGGGGCCGTCTGTTTGTTTCGTCAAAATTTGGCAAATTTGAAAATTCATATAAAATCAATCGTAAGTCCGTAGAAGTCGTGTCACCCGTCATTTTAAAGGTAATTGAGTCTACTTTCATTTAAAAATACTTCCAAGTAGTTTTCCAAAACTTAAGTCAGTCATAAATGCAAAATGCTACATAGCGGTCAAAATTTATGTTTTGTTTTGACGTAAAACTTATAGTTTACCTTTTTTTTTCATGTCAAGCATTTCTAGTCGATGTATCTTTGAAAAACAGTGTATTTATCTTTTCAAAACATTCATCTTGATTAATTTTTGAAATGGGGAGGAAACTATTTTATTTTCAAATAAAATCAAGCTAAGAATACAACGTTGTATCTAATACACAGAACAACGACGAATATCTTTATGTGTATTCTAGATGATTATGTGTGTTTGCATGTGTTTTAACTTTGTTAATGGATATTAATAAGTAATTATTACTATTTGTAATTGAGCTACTTATATATCTAAACACACGTGCTGACGTGCCATGTACGCTATGTGTTTGTTACTAGTTTTTCCGAATTATCCTAATAGGAATTATGCTAGATCTCTTGCGTTAAGTTGCGAAATTGTTGGGTTTCAGAAGTTTCTACAACATAGTGCTGCTACTTATACAAGTTACTACTGCCAGTTCTACTTAGTGGTGCTGGTGAAGAATGCTAAAGATTCAAGAAAATAGACTAAGTAGTTAGTACTGTTAGTTATAAATAGTTAGTACTGCTAGTACATTGTTACTACTGCCAGTATAGTTAGTGCTATTAGTAGTAAGTTAGTACTGCTAGCATATAATAGTTAGTATTGTTAGGAGATATGCATGAGTTATTATAGGAATAGATATGCATTATATGTTCACACGTTTTGTAAGCCCATTAGGGTTTTCCTTGGTGTATAAAAGGAACCCTACGACACTAGTTAGATATATAAGTTCGCACATATACGAAAGAGGTAGGGATCATCCCAGAAATAATGTTTTACATCTTTGAAAAATTTCCTCTTCTGTTGAGTTGACATTCCTTTTATGATAAAATTCCCCGCATGGTAGTTTGCAAAATCCGGCCAAACACGGGGTACTCCGTTTGATATAACTCCATTCAGTTTCTAAAGGAAAATGTTCGTTAATGTCTTTGTTTTCCAAAACATCTTTGTGAGGATTCTCGAGTCTTGACAAATGATCGGCGGCTAGATTTTCACTTCCTTTCTTGTCAAGAATGGTGATATCGAACTCTTGTAATGTAACACCCCATCGAAGCAACGTTGGCTTGGCATCTTGTTTGTTCATGAGTAATTTCAAAGCGGTGGCAGTGGTCGGTATAAACAATGCTTTTAGATAAGACAATATATGGCCGAAACTTTTCAAAAGCATACACTTCGGCAAGCATCTCCTTTTCCGTTGTAGTGTAATGAATTTGAGCTTCGGTCATCGTCTGACTAGCATAATAATTGGTGAAATGCTTAGTACTTTCGTTGTCCAAGACCCGCACCATTGCTAAAATCGCTTCCATCACTCATTAATTCGAAAGGTAGGTTCCAATCCGGGACAACTAAGATCGGAGCTTCGGTAAGCTTCTTCTTAAGGGTTTCGAAAGCATTGATACAATCTTGAGAAAATACAAAAGGTGTGTCTTTTTTGAGAAGGTGAGTTATTGGTCTAGAAATCTTGGAAAAGTCTTGAATGAAACGACGGTAAAATCCCGCATGACCTAAGAAACTTCTAACTCCTTTGACGGTAGTCGGATGAGGGAGTTTAGCAATCACATCGACTTTTGCTCGGTCGGCCTCCTCTTCCAGACTAAAGATATCTTATGACCTAAAACAATACCTTCTTTACACATGAAATGACATTTTTCCCAATTAAGGACAAGATTTGTGTCTTCACATCTTTTTAACATTCGTTCAAGATTAGAAAGACATGAATCAAAACTATCACGAAAACGAAAAATCATCCATAAACACCTCCATTGTTCTTTTCTATCATGTGTGAAAAATCGCCATCATACAACGTTGAAAGGTTCCAGGAGCATTACATAATCCAAATGGCATACGACGATAAGCAAAAGTACCGTACGTGCACGTAAAAGTCATTTTCTTTGATCATGAGGATCAATTGGAATCTAAAAATATCTCTAAAAACCATCTAAGAAACATAGATTCATTGCCGGCTAGACGTTCTAGCATTTGATCCATGAACGGGAGAGGAAAATGATCTTTACGAGTCGCTTCGTTAAGCTTCCTATAATCGATACATACTCTCCATCCGGTAACTAGACGTGTCAGAATTAATTCATTTTCTTCATTTGCACCTACGGTATCCTCCTTTTTTAGGGACACAATGGATTGGACTAACCCACGGGCTGTCGGAGATCGGGTATATCATTCCGGCATCAAGAAGTTTAATCACCTCCTTCTTAATGACTTCATGAATTTTCGGGTTCACCCGTCTTTGACTTTGCACCGATGGTTTACAATCGTCTTCCATCAAAATCTTATGAGTACAAAAACGAGGGTCGATACCCTTGATATCGGTTATTTTCCAAGCAATGGCACGTTTATGAGATTTAAGAACATTAATGAGAGCTTCTTTTTGATCGTTTTTTAAACCTTTTGCTATGATGACGGGTAACTTATCGTTTTCTTCCAAGAAAGCATATTCTAAGTGAGATGGTAAGTCTTTTTAGCTCTACTTCCGGAAGGCTCTTTCAATGAGATTTTGGCCTCGGTAACTTTACTTTGCTTAAGGTTGTCGGAGAAGTGAAAGGGTCATCATTTAACAATTGTTCAAGCACATAAATGTCTTCCTCCGGATCACAATCATCATGATCACTTTCCAAAGAGATTGATTTATCATAAAGAAAAGCATCGATTTCTTCCAAAGTAAATTCGGAAGTAAACGGCTCAGACGTCGAAGTGGGATTGCCACTTGAAAAATCATCACTAGGAAATCCTAACAATTCCGGAGCATACTCCTCACAAATTTCATCAATGATGTCAATTCGGTTTACCGATTTGTCATTCGTAGAGGAATATTTCATGGTTGGTCTAAATGAGTGACTGCTTCGTTGTAACACGAATGGTGATTTCTCCTTCATAAACGTCAATTTAAGGTACGATCGGTTTTCAAAATGACTTCCAAGATTAAGAGGTACTTCGGGGATCAGCTTCGAAATCAACATCTACAAAATCGGCGGAAAGTGGATTTTCCAACTTTTAACGTTAGACGGTCTTTCGGCTAAACCCTTAGGTAAGTTATGGATCGGTCCGCATTACTCTCAAAGTCATTCGAGGTACGGTGAAGGTTTGGGAAAAAAAGTTTTTCCAATTCGAAAGGGGCAGTAGATTATGCTTGCACCAAGATCGGCCAAGGCGTAACATATCTCCATTCCTGGGAATTCACAAGGAATAAGAAATTTTCCCGGATCTCCTAGCTTTTCGGGAAGCTTTTTAAGGAGCATTGCCGAGCAATTCTCATTCAAAAAATGGGGTGAAATATTTTTTTTTTCTTTGTACTAGTTCGTGCAACTTATTCTTTATTCAGTAACAATTCCCTAATCTGTAGGAGCATATTCTCGCATTAAAACAAACGCGTCCGCAAAACTTATATCAACGCAAAGCTTGAAACATTTGAAAAATCTTCTCTTATTTGCTATGAAGCTTTTTCTCGATTTCTTTTGATTGTCTCGTCTGATGGGTAAGATTTATTTGCCTTAGGTACCGTCTTCGGAATCTCGGGTTCCGGTATCGGAGTTGATTTTGGTAAAGTCTTCGGAATCTCGGGTTCCGGAATTGGTTTAGGGATAACCGGAGGTGGGATTTGAGCGGTACTTCCTTGGAAATTATTTTGCTCCTCATCCGTTATTTCCTCGGTCTCTCGTTCCACTACCTTTTTCGGGGAAGGTTTAGTTGGATTCGAGGGTCCCTCGTAAGCTACACCACTTCGGGGGGGGGGGGGGGGGGGGGGGTGGGGGGGGGGGGGGGGGGGGGGGGGGGGGGGGTGGGGGGGGGGGGTGGGGGGGGGGGGGTGGGAGGGGGGGGAGGGGGGGGGGGGGGGGGGGGGGGGGTGGGGGGGGGGGGGGGGGGGGGGGGTGTGGGGGGGGGGGGGGGGGGGGGGGGGGGGGGGGGGGGGTTGTTAGTGATCGCTTTCATCTCGCCCTTCGGGTTAGGAATCGTATTACTCGGAAGAGTACCCGAAGGTGAGGCTTGGGCTTGAAAGAAACTACTTAACATGTTTTGAAGATTATTTTGCAACGTGTTTTGAAAAGCATTATTTTGGACTCTTCATAAGCTGTTTGTATGATCTTGATGGTATTTTAAATCTCGTTCTTTAACTCTCCTTTCATCGAAGTGATTTGGTATTGCAAATTCCTAATCACTTGATCATTAGACTTCTTGTAATTCGAAAAATCATTTGAAAAATCGTTCACTTGATTATTAGGCAAAAAAAACACACTGAAAACAGGTTGATTTTGAAATCATTGTTTTGAAAATCGAAGAATGATTAACTTGACCTTAAAACCTTGATTTGAATAAATTGTTCCCTCGATTGAAAAATTATTTCCCTTGACCTTGGTTGTTATTAATTTTATTTTGACCTTGATTTTGCACCGGAGCAAATCCTGGTGGTGACATTTGATTACTAACTCGATTTGATGGGGCTTGTTGATTATAAGTTCCCGTGGTTGCATAAACATTTTGGTTATTATCGGTAGCCGGACAATTATACCATGCATGAGCTCCACCACAAGTAACACAATTTTCCTCACGCTTAACCGGTGCGGGAGGGACAACAACCTTTTTAGAAACAATCTCGACTAAGGTCGAAAGTTGATCCGCAAGTTTATCAATTCGTTCATCCGTTTTGCTAACATTTTCCCTAGAATTAACCCTAGAAGCATTTGTTTTATTTCTCGAATAACGCACTTTTGACTTGTTTTCAATTATATTCAAAGCTTCCCTAGTAGTCTTACTTAACAAAAATATAACCACCGCCGGGCATTTATAAGGTGTTTGTTCGTTTCAGTTAAACATTATAATAGGTATCACCTGAGTTAACTCTGAAATCCGTGGTGGAGGCAAGATCTAAGCATACCTTAAAAACGTTCCCTCGCTTCATAAAGATTCATCGAATTCTTTGAAAAACGAGATATTTTGTTTAAGGTGAGTGGTTTTCGAAGGAGGGAAAAATTGGTTAACGAACTTGGTAACGAGATCGTCCCAAGTTATAATTGAATTTGGAGGTTCTTTCTCGTACCAAGTTTTAGCGGCTCCCTCGAGCGAATAAGGAAACATCATAAGCTTAATCACATCATTAGGCACATTCCTAAATCGTAAGGTCGAAGTAATCCTTTTGAAACTATTAATATGAGCATGAGGATTTTCATTTTCTAAACCATGAAACGGGTTCGCTTGAACCAATTGAAGCAAATTAGTTTTGATCTAAAAATGATCGGCATTGATTTCGGGTAAAACAATAGCTTCTCAGTAACCCTCGGTGGGTGCACGAAGTAATTCCTCCATAGTTTGATCCGCCATCGCATCTATGGTTTGTTCAGGAATTGGTTCTTCTAAATTAACTGGTTCAACAACAACCGGAGGGGTTTGTTGTTGTTGACGATGGTTACGAGTTTGCGAGTGAGTGCGCATGCACTTAAAAAGAGAAAATCGAAAAGATCTAAAATTAAAAGAAAAATTCTACACTAATTTTTTTGGAATTTTAAATTTATTATTCACAACAAATTTTAACGGTTACACGAAAGAGACTTAAACCAAATAATCAACTACTTCACGGTAGCTCTTAAAAATTGCTTTTTAAGGTGAGCCGTATTTCATAGAGACACAAATGACAAGTGTTAAATCTTTGGTTCGATTTGGGAACTATATTCCAAGTTCACCGGAATTTGAAATGATAATACCTCGATTGAGAGTATTATATGTTGGTGTTCTTTTACCAACTTTGTGTATTTTATTTTATTTTTTTAAGGACAAAATTTTTTATTTTTTATTTTTTTATATGATAGCTATACTAAAAAGAAAAGAAAAATATTTTTTACTTTTTTATATTTTATGATTTTTTTGGATTTTTGATTTTTTTTAACAAAAATGAAACTTTCGACGACGAAAGGGTCTTCAAATCTTATCAACAAACACAAAACGAGAAATTCGTTAACTCAAATCCCCGGCAGCGGCGCCAAAAATTGATTGTTGATTTTATACACTATAAAATATATGATATAATATTTCCAAAAGAGCAATTAAGAACTTTCCTTAAGTCTCCCTTAAGAAAAGCTCACTCTAAAAGATATATATAATATATAATATACGTATGTTTTCCGGAAAGTATGATTTCCCGGGTCGTTTTCCCAACGATTTGAGAAATTGAAACCTCGCTTGATATTGGATATTGATTTGAATGGGTTCGAAGATTGATTTGGTTTTCTATAACTACTAATTAAAAACACAATTAAAATAACCAAATAAAAACAATTAAAGCACAAAAACAATTAACGGGACAAATAAAACGCGACTAAAAAGCAATTTAGGTCAAACAAACTCCTAAAAATGCAAACTAAATTTCTAAACCTAAAGTAGGACAAAAGAAAATTTTAAGAAAAAGAAAAACATTTTTTTGATTATTTTTGAATTTATTATGAATTAAAAACTAATTTAATCTAATTAAATCCTAAAAAATAGCAAATTAAGTCCTAAAAATTGGGAAAAATAATTTTTAAACTTAGAAAAGTCTAAAATAACATAAAAACTTAGGAAACTATTTTTAGCTATTTTTAAAATTAAAATCCTATTTTTAAACTTAAATTAAAAAGCTCAAAAATGAAAATTAAAATATAAAAGGTGTAAAAATGATTTTACTGAATGTAAACCTAAAAGTATTTATTCTAATGCTAACAGAAACCTGCATCAAATACTTTTCGAGCGGTGAGATTGGCACTATGATGGCCCCTGGTGGGTCCTTCATGACAAGCCTTGAGGATTTCAAGAGCTTCGTGTCCATGTACACACCTACGAATGATTTGATCCGCACATATACGAAAGAGGTAGGGATCATCCCAGATTTAGTGTTTTACGTCTTTGAAAAATTTCCTCTTTTGTTGAGTTGACATTTCTTTTATGATAAAATTCCCCGCATGATAGTTTGCAAAATCAGCAAACCATGGGGTACTTCTGTTTGATATAACTCCAAGAGTTTCTAAAGGAAAATGTTTGTTAATGTCTTTGTTTTCTAATACATCTTTGTGAGGATTCTCGAGTCTTGACAAATGATCGGCGGCTAGATTTTCACTTCCTTTCTTGTCACGAATGGTGATATCGAACTCTTGTAAAAGTAACACCCATCGAAGCAACCTTGGTTTGGCATCTTGTTTTTTCATGAGGTATTTCAAAGCGGAGTGGTCGGTATAAACAATGCTTTTAGATAAGACAAGATATGGCCGAAACTTTTCAAAAGCATACACTACGGCGAGCATCTCCTTCTCCGTTGTAGTGTAATGAATTTGAGCTTCGGTCATCGTCTTACTAGCATAATGAATTGGTTGAAAATGCTTCGTCTTACGTTGTCCAAGAACCGCACCAATCGCAAAATCGCTCGCATCACACATTAATTCGAAAGGTAGGTTCCAATCCGGGACAACTAAGATCGGAGCTTCGGTAAGCTTCTTCTTAAGGGTTTCGAAAGCATTGATACAATCTTGAGAAAATACAAAAGGTGTGTCTTTTTCGAGAAGGTGAGTTATTGGTCTAGAAATCTTGGAAAAGTCTTGAATGAAACGACGGTAAAATCCCGCATGACCTAAGAAACTTCTAACTCCTTTGACGGTAGTCGGATGAGGGAGTTTAGCAATCACGTCAATTTTTGCTCGGTCGACCTCAATTCCGGACTTTGATATCTTATGACCTAAAACAATTCCTTCTTTACACATGAAATGACATTTTTCCCAATTAAGGACAAGATTTGTGTCTTCACATCTTTTTAACATTCGTTCAAGATTAGAAAGACATGAATCAAAACTATCACCGAAAATGGAAAAATCATCCATAAACACCTCCATTGTCTTTTCTATCATGTCGTGAAAAATCGCCATCATACAACGTTGAAAAGTTCCAGGAGCATTACATAATCCGAATGGCATACGATGATAAGAAAAAGTACCGTACGGGCACGTAAATGTCGTTTTCTCTTGATCTTGAGAATCAATCTGAATTTGAAAATATCCCGAAAAACCATCTAAGAAACAATAGAATTCATTGCCGGCTAAACATTCTAGCATTTGATCCATGAACGGGAGAGGAAAATGATCTTTGCGAGTTGCTTCGTTAAGCTTCCTATAATCGATACATACTCTCCATCCGGTAACTAGACGTGTCGGGATTAATTCATTCTCTTCATTTGCAATGACGGCCATTCCTCCTTTTTTAGGGACACAATAGATTGGACTAACCCACGGGCTGTCAGAGATCGGGTATATCATTCCGGCATCAAGAAGTTTAATCACCTCCTTCTTAATGACTTCATGAATTTTCGGGTTCACCCGTCTTTGACTTTGCACCGATGGTTTGCAATCTTCTTCCACCAAAATCTTATGAGTACAAAAACGAGGGTCGATACCCTTGATATCGGTTATTTTCCAAGCAATGACACGTTTATGAGAATTAAAAACATTAATGAGAGCTTATTTTTGATCATTTTTTAAACCTTTTGCTATGATAATGGGTAACTTATCATTTTCTTCCAAATAAGCATATTCTAAGTGAGACGACAAATCTTTTAACTCTAATTCCGGAGGCTCTTCAATTGAAGATTTGGCCTCGGTAACTTCACTTTGCTTAAGGTCCATCGGAGGAAGTTAAAACGGGTCATCATTTAATAATTGTTCAAGCACATAAATGTCTTCCTCTGGATCATAATCATCATGATCACTTTCCAAAGAAATTGATTTGTCATAAAGATAAGCATCAATTTCTTCCAAAGTAAATTCGGAAGTAAACGACTCAGACGTCGAAGTGGGATTGCCACTTGAAAAATCATCACTAGGAAATCCTAGCAATTCCGGAGCATACTCCTCACAAATTTCATCAATGATGTCAATTCGGTTTACCGAATTGTCATCCGTAGAGGAATATTTCATGGTTTGGTCTAAATTGAAAGTGACGGCTTCGTTATCAACACGGAGGGTGATTTCTCCTTCGTAAATGTCAATTAAGGTACGACCGGTTTTCAAAAATGACCTTCCAAGTATAAGAGGTACTCGGGGATCGGCTTCGAAATCGACAACTACAAAATCAGTGGGAAAGTAGAATTTTCCAACTTTAACGTAGACGTCTTCGGCTAAACCCTTAGGGTAAGTTATGGATCGGTCCGCTAACTCTAAAGTCATTCGAGTCGGTGAAAGTTCGGGCAAAGAAAGTTTTTTCCAAATCGAAAGGGGCATTAGATTTATGCTCGCACCAAGATCGGCCAAGGCGTGACATATCTCCATTCCCGGGAATTCACAAGGAATAAGAAATTTACCCGGATCTCCTAGCTTTTCGGGAAGCTTTTTAAGGAGCATCGCCGAGCAATTCTCGTTCAATGGAATTTTCACTAATTCGAGCAACTTTTCTTTATTCATTAACAAATCCCTAATCGTAGGAGCAAATCTCGGCATTAAAAACAAAGCATCCGCAAAACTTATGTCAAAACGCAAATCTTGAAACATTTGAAAAATCTTTTCTTTTTGGTATGAAGCTTTTTCTTGATTCTTTTGATTGTCTCGTCTTGAAAGGTAAGGAATATTTGCCTTAGGTACCGTCTTCGGAATCTCGGGTTTCGGAATCGGAGTCGATTTTGGTAAAGTCTTCGGAATCTCGGGTTCTGGAATTAGTTTAGGGATAATCGGAGGTGGGATTTAAGCGGTACTTCCTTGGAAATCATTTTGCTTCTCATCCGTTATTTCCTCGGTCTCTCATTCCACTACCTTTTTTGGGGAAGGTTTAGTTGGATTCGAGGGTCCCTCGTAAGCTACACCACTTTGGGTAGTGATTGCTTTCATCTCGCCCTTCGGGTTAGGAATCGTATTACTCGAAAGAGTACCCGAAGGTGAGGCTTGGGCTTGAAAGAAACTACTTAACATGTTTTGAAGATTATTTTGCAAATTGGTTTGAAAAGCATTATTTTGATTCATCAAGGCGGTTTGTTGATTCTTGATTGTATTTTGAATCTCGTTCTTTAACTCTCCTTTCATCGAAGTGATTTGGTATTGCAAATTCCTAATCGTTTGATCATTAGACTTTTTGTAGTTCGAAAAATCATTTAAAAAATCGTTCACTTGATTATTAGGCACTTGAAACGGTTGATTTTGAAATCCTTGATTTTGAAAATTCGAAGCATGATTAACTTGACTTTGAAAACCTTGATTTTGAAAATTGTTCCCTCAATTGAAATTATTTCCTTGACCTTGATTGTTATAATTCCTATTTTGACTTTGATTTTGCACCGGAGCAAAACCTGGTGGTGCCATTTGATTACTAACTCGATTTGGTGGGACTTGTTGATTATAAGTTCCCGTGGTTGCACAAACATTTTGATTATTATCGGTAGCCGGACAATTATACCATGCATGAGCTCCACCACAAGTAACACAATTTTCCTCAACCGCCTTAACCGGTGCGGGAGGGACAACAACCTTTTTAGAAACAATCTCGACTAAGGTCGAAAGTTGATCTGCAAGTTTATCAATTCGTTCATCCGTTTTGCTAACATTTTCCCTAGAATTAACCCTAGAAGCATTTGTTTTGTTTCTCGAATAACGCACTTTTGACTTGTTTTCAATTATATTTAAAGCTTCCCTAGTAGTCTTACTTAACAAATTACCACCCGCCGCGGCATTTAAGGAGTCTTGTTCATTCTCGTTTAAACCATTATAAAAGGTATCAACTTGAGTTAACTCCGAAAATCCGTGGTGAGGGCAAGATCTAAGCATACCCTTAAAACGTTCCCACGCTTCACTAAAAGATTCATCGAATTCTTGTGAAAAACGAGAAATTTTGTTCTTAAGGTGAGTGGTTTTCGAAGGAGGGAAAAATTGGTTAACGAACTTGGTAACGAGATCGTCCCAAGTTAAAATTGAATTCGGAGGTTCTTTCTCGTACCAAGTTTTAGCGGCTCCCTCGAGCGAATAAGGAAACATCATAAGCTTAATCACATCATTAGGCACATTCCTAAATCGTAAGGTCGAAGTAATCCTTTTAAAACTATTATTATGAGCATGAGGATTTTCATTTTCTAAACCATGAAACGAGTTCGCGTGAACCAATTGAAGCAAATTAGTTTTGATCTCAAAATGATCAGCATTGATCTCGGGTAAAACAATAGCTTCTCTGTAACCCTCGATGGGTGCACGGAGTAATTCCTCCATAGTTCGATCCGCCATCGCAACTATGGTTTGATCGGGCATAGGTTCTTCTAAATTAACAGGTTCAACAACAACCGGAGGGGTTTGTTGTTGTTGACGACGGTTACGGTTACGAGTTTGCGAGCGAGTGCGCATGCACTTAAAAAGAGAAAATCAAAAAGGAAAAATCTAAAATTAAAAGAAAAATTCTACACTAATTTTTTTTTTGGATTTTTAAATTTATTATTCACAACAAATTTTTTAACGGTTACACGGAAGAGACTTAAACCAAATAATCAACTACTTCACGGTAGCTCTTAAAAATTGCTTTTTAAGGTGAGCCGTATTTCGTAGAGACACAAATGGCAAGTGTTAAATCTTTGGTTCGATTTGGGAACTATATTCCAAGTTCACCGGAAATTGTAATGATAATACCTCGATTGAGAGTATTATTTGTTGGTGTTCTTTTACCAACTTTGTTTATTTTATTTCTTTTTAAGGACAATTTTTTTATTTTTGATTTTTTTTATATGATAGCTATACTAAAAAGAAAAGAAAAATATTTTTTACTTTTTTATATTTTATGATTTTTTTTTATTTTTGATTTTTTTTAACAAAAATAAAACTTTCGAGGACGAAATGATCTTCAAATCTTATCAACAAACACAAAACGAGAGATTCGTTAACTCAAATCCCCGGCAGCGGCGTCAAAAATTGATTGTTGATTTTACACACACAATAATAAAATATACAATATAATACCAAAAGAGCAATTAAAAACAATTAAACACTTTAACAATTAACGGGAAACAAATAAAACGCGACAAATAAGCAAGTTAGGTAAAACTAACTCCTAAAAATGCAAACTAAATTTCTAAACCTAAAATAGGACAAAAGAAAATTTTAAGAAAAAGAAAAATATTTTTTTGAGTATTTTTGAAATTTTTATGAATTAAAAACTAAATTAATCTAATTAAATCCTAAAAAATAGCAAATTAAGTCCTAAAAATTTAAAGCACAAAAGCAATTAACGGGAAACAAATAAAACGCGACAAATAAGCAAATATACTAAAATTAACTCCTAAAAATGCAAACTAAATTTCTAAACCTAAAATAGGACAAAAGAAAATTTTAAGAAAAAGAAAAATATTTTTTTGATTATTTTTGATTTTTTATGAAATAAATACTAATTAAATCTAATTAAATCCTAAAAAATAGCAAATTAAGTCCTAAAAATTGAGAAAAATAATTTTTAAACTTAGAAAAGTCTAAAATAACATAAAAACTGAGAAAACTATTTTTAAAATTAAAATCCTATTTTTTAAAATTAAAAATAAAAGCTCAAAAATGAAAATTAAAATCTAAAAAGAGTGAATGATTTTTCTTAATGTAAAACTAAAGGTATTTTTTATAAAACTAAAAACTTTTTTTTTGTAATTTTCTGAAACTTTTTTCTATTTTTTTATGAATTTTCGAAATTAAAAACTTAAGAGAAATGATTAAAAATGAAATTCTTAATTAAAAATTATCAAAAAATCAGGAAAAATCTATTAAGTAACAAGGAATACTAGAAAAATGCTAACTCCCTAATAGCTTAACTATTAAGCCCTAAACAGCTACGGCTTAAAATTAAGAAAAGAAAAGGAGATGAGTTCAAGTATTAAATGAAAAGAAAACAAAATGAATTGTCCCACTTGGTCTGTTGGTAAGGTGTGTGTGTTCTATCCTAGAGGTCTGAGGTTCGAGGCTAGCTAACTCCCCCTTTTTACTCTTTTTTTATTTTTTCACTTTTATCAAAAACTAATTACTAAAACTTAAAGAAGACACTTTTTAAGAACTTTTAATGAAAACAATACTAGCTGAAACTCAAAGATAAGCTCAAAAAGAGCTTATGAAGAAACTGATTGCAGAAAGTGAGCTTTTGAGCTCACTTTCACTTAAACACTTGCAAAATGCTCAAAATAAGCTCAATTTACAAAACAAAAGAAGTTCTAAACTCCTTATGATATGCTTAAGCTAAAATTGACAAGAGATTTGAGCTAAAACACTGAAAGCTATCTGAAATTGAAAACCAAAACTGCAAACTCAGACTTAAGCTAGAAAGGCACAAATTCAGCTTAAGCACTTAAGCTCATTAAGCTATGACATAAGCTGACACCTTGAAAACTTAACTAATGCAATTTAAGCTACTAGACTAAATCATAAAAAACTCACTCTATAAGCTAGAATTTAATGGAAAAATACGAAAAATTCAGGAAAAATCTAAAAAGTTATAAAGATCTAAGGAAAAATAAGAAGAAGCTCACAGCTTAACAAATAAGCCGGGTAAAAGCTTAAATAAGCCACGGCTTATAAATGGGGCTTAAGCCCAAATTGTGTTTATCAATTAAAAGAAAGGAGATATAACCGAATGAGCCAATGAAGCAAATTGGTTAACACGTTGGGTTTGTAAGAGTAAGGTCGTGGGTTCGAGGTTGGCAGACACCCCTTTTTGCACTTTTTTTTATTTTTTACTTTTAACAAAAACTGAATACCCAAACTTATTAAAAACCTATTTTTAAGCAATATCTAAGCCTTGGAAGGCTTAGATCAAATTTTCACAAGCAACAAGAAAGGGTAAAAGTACCCTGGTGCTGGCATACTAAAAATAAGCTCAAACTTTTTCAATTTTAAAAACTAACTTGTGAAAACTCTTTTCCTAATGATTTTAAATGAAATCAAAGCTGTCTCAAATGATTTGCACAAAAACCTTTGACTTTTTGAGGTCAAAACAACTAATGCCAAACACCCCTTAACATAAGACAGATTATGATTAAGCTATTGAATTTCAGATCTAATGAACTAAACTTAAGTACCAGATGCTAATTAGCTACTAACTAACCTAATAAACATAAATCATCTACCATTTATAGGCTAAGTCTTACTAATGTTTGGTTTTTATAGATTTTGATGACAGCAATGAAAATACTAGATCTATAACACGTAAGCTAAAAGATTATTAATAAGCAAAAGAAGATCAAACTAAGCACAAATTAGCAGCTAGAACTCAAATAAGCTCAATTAATAAGCAAATCTAAGCTACTTAAGTAATTTTAAGCTAAAATTTAAAGGACAAGAAAGTAAATAGAAAACTTACAAATGGCTTCAGCTTAACAGAAGCTTAAAGGCTCTATTGAGCTTATCTCAACAGCTCTGGCTTATTAGAAATAAGCCAGTATAAGTCCTTGAGAGCCCTTCCTTAACTGGCTCTCCTTCCAAAAGCTCATAAGTCCAAAAGTAAAGGTAAATAGGATTAACTAATTTTATGATTTAATTACTTATTAAGACTGAATTAAACAAGCTCAATCACTAGCTTATAGACTAGTGAGAGCTGAAAATGAGCTTATTATTAGCTTATGAGTCATACACAAATTCTATGATGTAAATTGAGAGCTTATGACTAAGGATTAATAAGAAAAAGTATATTTCATTAACTGAAAAGAGTGATTACATAACTTGAAAGAGATTACAACTGAATTCAAAGGAAAATTACAATAAGCTATTTAAAATCTAAAGACTAAACTAGGTGAAAAATAAGAAAAAGGAAAAGAAGAATACAATGTGTGTGAGAGTGTGTGCTATTTATAGCACCTAGTTGAACCTTCTAGGCCTTGATTTCTGTTAGACGCTCCTGTCAACATCAACCCTTGATCAATCTTCAATCATTGAATCATGATTCTATGTCGTTGGATCACAATTGAGCTCACACGGATTGCCAGCGTGGCAATCCGTTGTGATGCTTTTGTGCTTTCTTTCTGAGTGAATTAAGTACAAAACTTCACATTCCTTGTGCTTTCTCTTCAAGCCACGTGGCCATCTAGCTTGAGTGTACCAATGAGAGCTTTTGATTTGACTTATTTCTCCCTGTCATTGTGTAAGTGAGCCCTTGAATTGTCTTCCGTACCCTCCAATTGGTAAAAACCCCTTGATTTAACCTGTGTGGTGAATTGGTAGTGACGATGAATAGTGTTGGCGCCCATTTTCGTTTTTAACTGAATTGGGTAAAACGGGGGTAAGGGTTTGGGGTAATAGCAAAACTAGTCCTTCTCTTTGTGTATTGAAGGTTTAGTGTAACAAAGGTGTAATACATCTTTTAGTTTTGGCAGGATTGGTCCTTGGATTTTTATAAAAGGGAAATGGGTTTTGGTTATTGGGCCCGGGTAAGGTTTTAAAGGGTTTAGGGCCCATTAAGCCTTAGGGAACATTTGTGTAACTTTTGGAACTTGGGGGACTTAAATGGAAACATTGGGATTTTTGTCTTCTAGTGGTTGACTTCTGTTGACCAAGGTTTGACTTTTTTTTTACTTTGGCTTCCGGCTCTTGCACACTCTTCCGTTTCCCGTGTCCGTGTTTGCCCGTTTTTGACGGTTTTCTTGTGATTTTTGATATATCCGTACCTGCACACACAAAACACAAAAACAAGCATATCTTTGCCATTTTTAGTTTGTTTTGGGTTTAATTGGGCTATTTTAGGTATAAACAGATATGTGTATTTTACACTTATCATGCATCATCAGCCTGTGAAAGAGGAAAAACCTTCATGCGTAGTTGATGGGAATCCACACCAGGAATGTAGATTAAATCAAGTATTTCGAGCACCTTAGCAATGTGGTCCACCACATCTTCATTAAACATCCCGTGGTATGCATTACTTTTTAATTCCATCAAAAGTTCCTTGCTGAGTTCAATGTTCATATTGTCATTGGTATTAGAAAGATTTGATTCAGTTTGAGCTTTTTCCACGTATTCCTTTAAAATTAGTTCTACCATAACTTCTTATAGTATCTTCATCAATCGATTAGCTCTGATAAGTATGATCTATGCCAAAGGTAAAAATATCAGCAGGATTTGCTCTAAAGAAAGATAGAAAATTAGGCACGGAAATCGAATACGAATTTTAAGGCTTCTGTTACTGTATCAGATGATCGATACCCCATATTTAATAGATCTGAATACTCTGTATTAATCACTTGAACGAATACGCTGTATTGGATAAGAAAGTTGGATACGCCGTATCCAATGGAAGTGGATACGCCGTATTGTGTTATCGACCAGAACAGTGTATTATGAAAAACAATTAAATCACACAAACAATTGAACTAACAAATAATACACGCAAACAATTAAATACAAATATACATAATTATACATTAATCTAAATTACACTAATCCTAAGGGTTAGATCTAATCTAAAAACCAAAATATCAAATAAAAATCAAGATTAAATTTTCAC
Source organism: Tanacetum coccineum (assembly GCA_026074375.1). Taxonomy (NCBI): domain Eukaryota; kingdom Viridiplantae; phylum Streptophyta; class Magnoliopsida; order Asterales; family Asteraceae; genus Tanacetum; species Tanacetum coccineum. The sequence continues at coordinate 77,397 of BQNB010001185.1, forward strand.
TCCTTGGCAACGGCGCCAAAAACTTGATGTGTTGTAGTGAGGGTGTGATTTATGATTTCAAGTTTTAAATTTATATTTTTCCGACTTTACCAAAAACAACACTTTAACAAGCATTGTACCCGGTCAGATGGGAGATTTTTGGTAAGTAGGATGTCGATCACTAAGAGCGAGAAACAATCTTTCAATTTATTAATATTTTGGTTATCTAATCTAAGTTAGTTCTATTCTATGTTAAACTTATGCTAAACCCTGTGTTAATCCTAAATCTAATGGATGTGGGGGGGTTTAGCCTGAGAGACTGGCACGGGTTTTATGGTAACTAAAACCAATTTAAGACACAATAACATACGCAAGCAAATTAACAAAAGATAAAAGTGCGGTCTAACCAAATATAAGAAAAATGTATTAGCCATGATTAATCTAATTAGAACGTTGATTTGTTTATTTAGTGCAATGATTACTTATCTCGAGGCGGCATATCATTCTTAAGATTAAGGCGGTACTTCTTCCTTAAACATAGATACGTAGAATTCTGTCATAATTAAACGTATCTGCATAAAGCATCCTTTTTATAGATTATAATTCATCTATAGGACAACACGGTGTATGTTTTACGATCCTTAGCTCATCGAAACTTTACCCACTTACTGCTTAACGGTAACTTGTATTGGTGGTAGTCCACAATCCACTATATACCAAGGGATTAGAACGTTATTTGTTAGACCTACGCCACCACCTATGGTAGTCTAACTTGTTCGCTAGACCAAGGCAAGCATGACGTTATTAGTGATCCTATTTTTTCCACCTATACGCATTACTATATGGAGAGCTAACCTCGATCCTATCTCTAGGCAGAGTTGAATGAAAGGTCACATATTAAAGCATGTAAACAAGTATCATGTGATAAACATAATCAATAATCAACGATAAATTAAGCAATCGAGATGAACAAACCAAACATTCAAATCTTCATAATAATGGCTAATACCTGAAGGTATTAGCCTTCAAATGTCATAATAAATACAAAAGTAATAACTTAGCCAAGATAAAATAACCGAGTTAACGAATGATACCAAAAGCTGAACGATTACAAGAGTATAGGAGATTACAAGTTGTTTCCTATGGAATTAATTACGTTGCTCGACCTCTTCTGCTCTTCTTCTCTTCTGAAAATCGAATTTTATGGTTAAGGTATCGAAAATATAATTTAGCACACTTAAAACTCGTTTTTGAGTTTTCTATTTATAAGGTCTGGAATTTGGTCGATACGGCATATTAACTGAGGTCAATACGGCGTATTGGGGGTTTCTTGGAGTAGGGACCACGTTCAATATCTTCCAGAATATTTTATTACTATATCTTGAATACGGCGTATAGACTTCTTCTGGATACGGCGTTTTAAATCTTGTTCCTTCGTGGTCTTTAGTGAAGTGCAGGCACGAATACGCTGTATCTTCCTTGATGGATACGGCGTATTAGATGTCAGGATCAGTTTCTTTATATTTCTTCGTTTAAGCTTCAGAATGCGTGCCTTTTAGCTAATCTTCACCAAGTACTCCATAATTACTGCAATTCTTAAATACAAATGATTAAGTAACAATTCTTTGCAATAATTATACAAAATGGGTTAATTACATAGGATAAATGATGCTATAAAAATGACGTTATTTGATGTCATCACATACCAAGTTTTTCGTGGTCATCACACTGAAGAATTTCTTGATTGGGTTTTGAAACAGAAAAGTATTTTGAACTCACAAAGATTCCTAAAGAATCCAAAGTTATATATGTTCCTTACAAGTTGAGAGGAGCCGCCTCATCTTGGTGGGACAACTTTTAAACATGTCGCCAGCACCAACGAAAACAACATATTGGCATTTGGCGCAAGATGAAACGATTAATGTTCCCATGTTATCTTCTTGTTGATTACGAGCAGACTTATTATTCACCGAATAAGAGTTTTCGTCAATATTCTCTAACCGAATCCGAATATCCTAAAGAATTCATGAGGCTTGCTTCTCGGAATCAATTTAGCGAGTCGAATGCCCAACAAGTTGCGAGGTTCAAAAATGGCCTTAGAGATAATATTCAAGCCATTATTTCCTTTCACATAGCATGGACCATGGATGAAGTTGTTCGCATAGCTTTGAAAGCTAAACAAACAATCAACAAGTAAGGAAAATGAGCTTCGTCTACAAAACCAAAACTAATACAAACCAAAGCGGTAGTAGTCAATCAGGAGGTGGCGCCCAAGTAGATCACTCCAATCCACACATGAAACTAATGGTAAAAGGAGGAAGACGTTGACCACCCGTACCTCTACAGATGCCGTAATCAGATAACCCATATGCTCGTGGTTGGCAAAAGTGTTATCAGTGCCAAAAAGTTGGTCATGCCTCAAATCAATGTCGAGCTAAAAAGCATGTTAACCTAGTTGAAGCTTATAAGGCACGTAATGAATGTGAAGACGAGGATTTTTTAATGGTCCCAAACTCATACTTAACCAAATTAAAGATGTTTCTAAGGTCTTTAAAACTAGAAAATTGTTTAGCATGATTTCAAAGCAATCTAATGAGTTTCTCAATATTGGTTTTGCTAATTATAGTTTCTGACCTTTTTCAAAAAGGCTCACAAGATCATCACTTTACGATTATTTACGTAAAACAAGATTTAACTAAAAAGCTTAGAGTATCTACAATGCAAAAAGTCTTTAATGACTTTTTGCATTTAATGCCATTAATGCATCTATACTCTCTAATATAATAAGGTTTTGGACAAGTATTCTAAGCATGAAAATTAAATGCCCCATTAATATTATTCCTAAAATAACTCATTTTTATAATACTCTAATGCACTATAATGATAAACCACTCCCCGATGAAAAAACATTATTCATAGTAAATTCAAAATAGCCCAAAATTCACCTCCTTAATAAACGAAACTTTGATATGCATTTAATGAGACCGCGTCTATTGATAAGTATATCAGAAAGTTTGAAACTTCTCCTATATTCAGTTAAGTTTAATGTCATAAAAACATTCCAAGAATGTTTTAATCAGTTACAATCCCAATCTCTTATAACACTCTATTCAAAAATAATATATCTCTTAACACCAATTTAAACCCATCTCTCTCTAACACCGATTCAAAAAAAATACATAAACATTATCAGTTTCATTTTTTTGAAACACAATCAGTTTTAAATTTGTTTTCAATAAATCCTTCCAGAATCGTTTCAAACCATGCATCAATATCACCGATTCAAAAAACAACACAAACACCGATTCTGAATATGGATTCTAAACACTTTCTATCGTCTTTACAAGAATCCTGGTAATGAAGAAGGATCAGAACTGTTTAAGGAGTTTGAGCTTGCTGATGCAGATGGCTTGGTATGTTTTGATCTCTGTCATTGAGTGATTTCTATGCATTGGTAAGTATCACAACTGTATTCATGTGTTTTATTTAATGATCAAATTTATATGCATTGTAGATTCATTTATAATTGATTTTGCTTTGATTAATTTTAAATTCATTTGTAGCATATGTAATTGTTTGCATATTGGCACATGTATTAAATTCCTTTTAATGGGTTTATACGATTTCATCTTTTTGAATTTGATTTGAATAACAAGAAGAATGGTTTCCGTTTTAAATAAGCACTCCACCCAATAATTTCGATAAGTTTTAATTGTATTGAATCGATTTGGTTTATATTATTGCTGATTTTTTTATATTTACGATGTAAACCCAGTAATCCAAAGTTTTAGGACACAACACAACAAATAGGGTTTTGTTGGATGCTCCTTGTGGTACAGGGGTAAGCGTCAAGCTTTATTGTGAATATTATTGTCTGTTCCATTCCAATTGAATATGTGATTTATTTATAATTACAAATTAGCAGGTTATATTTAAAGACGAGTGTCAAAACTTCAAAAATTGTTGTAAATGTACAGAACTGTTCACATCTATCGAAGGTACGTAAAGTCTTTCTTTAAATTACGTTTTCTTGGATTCATGTGAGAAAGTTATGTGGTAATTATATACTATACATTTCTCAAGAAAAGGTTCACTTGCACCGGTTTTTCTATCTTAAATTTTAGTTATCAACATCAGATATTCTAAAATGGGTAGCTTTTTATAACTTTTCTTAGTAAGATATAAGGGCTGTTTGGAGAGATTATTTAAACTACTTATAAGGTTGTTTTGGAGTGCTTATTTAAATAGCATATAGGGGCGGCTTGGAGTCCTTATTTTAAAACGAAATGTGTATTTGTTTGACATAACTATAATTTCTTCTTTTTAACTATTCGTAGGTGGGCTTTAGTATACTCGAGGCTGGAGCTTTTGGTGTATCTCAATCATGCAACCAAGTAATCTTTTTACTATGGTTGGCTTGCATGCTCACGTTAGGTAACAAGTTCTACATTAACATACATTATATGTAACCATACCATAATCTGTATGATACTCTAACCTCTCTCGATCATGTAGATTATGTTCAAGCTTACACAACTAACTAATAATGTCCGAATATGATTTTTACGATAAAAATTGTATTTATTTGGGACTAAGAGTGTACTTTTTATATATGGCATTGTGAGTTACCCATTTTTTAGAATGCATCGACGAATTCTTCCATCATAAATTCTTATCTTGTGCTCAAAATACCAAACATTCTAGTTGGTTAAAAAGAAAATTACAAAAAATGAGAAAAAAAGGAAAAATACAAAAATATGTGTGATAATAAGTGTAAATATTTAAAAATGGTCAAAACGGGGCTTTTCAAAACTAGTGATTCTTTTATTCCCTTTGATGAACACTTAGCTACTTTTTGAGGTAATTAGTCAAGGGGGATTGAGATTCTTGGTTTTCTAAAGTGTTTACTAATGGCATTGTGTGAGGACACAGCAATATCTTAGTATGGGGGATTTTGGTATGTGCTTAATTACACATACCTTTTGCCTATAAAAACGTGCCTAAAATGACCAAAATATACCAAAAATACATTGTAGTTGTGTTTTTTGTGATTTATGACTGTGCAGGTAACGGATATTCACTAAAGGACAAAAATCAAGCCAAAACGGACAAAACCGAGCGTGAGAATGAAAAGAGCGTGAAAAGTCAAAGTCAAAAAGTCAAAGTCAAAGACGAAGCCGAATCCGAAGAAATCTTAAATGGGCCAACCCGTACCCATTTAATGGGTCGGGTCAGCCCATTAAGCCTTGATTTATAAAACCTATAAGTTTTAAAGCCTTAAAACCCTTTAAAAGTCCAAAACCCTTACCCGATCCAATCCTAAGCCCAAAACCCTTAAACCATTAACACCCTTAACCCATTTACACCACACCTTATATCGTTAGTCCTCAAGGACTAACATTGTTAGTTCAAAAGGACTAACGATGCAACAACTTAACCATTAACTCTAACACCCAGTACCCTGTTCACCCCAAATCAAAATTCCAGCCATTGACACTATTCATGTGTCACTTTTACCTCGTCCACTGCTCCCATAGACAAACCCATCACTTTCCCTTTCAACCCCACTTCACAAAACACCAAATCCACCTTGGCAATACTAGGGATTTTGATTCGTTGGACTAAATCAAGGGCTCAGATTTCTCTACTTGGTGAACAAGCATTTTAGATGGCTATGATAAAGACTTGAAGTCACTCACGAAAGAAACACAGCCTCTCAATCCTCTCACATAAGTAGCACACAAATAAGAGACCCAAGACATTGGTTTTTCTATAAATAGGACCTTGTAAGCCTTTGAAGGCATCTAGTTTTTAGTTTTTAAGTTTTTCAGCTTATATTTAAGTCTTTTAGCTTATTGTACTGTTTTTTTAAAGCTTTGTATTGTTTTATTGGGTTTAATGAAATCCAAGTTTTTATGTTAAAATTATTTTTAAGATTAATGCTTTTATGTTTTAAAAACGTTTGATAAGCTCATAAAAGCTCTTTTTTTATCTCATACTTAAGTTGTTAACTTAAGCACTATAAGTTTTTCAATAACTTATAGTGTTTAAGTCTTTTACCAAAAATCACTCAAAAAAGGCTAAAATGGATGATAAGCCAAACTTGGATGGGCTTATGGGTTTCACTAGCTTGTCTTTGACAAGCTAGATCTTGTAGATCAGCTTATTGTAAGCTTATGTGCCCTGTTTTGAGCAAGGGCTTTGTAAGTTCTCCATTTTTAGCATTTTAGCTTAAAACTGCTTATTTGCTTATTTACTGTTTACTGTTGCTTATTACTGCTTATTGTTGCTTATTATTGTTATTTATTGCTTATTTATGCTTGCTCATTGCTTATATGTCATTTGCTTATGTTTTTATTTAAATCTGCCTTAAATTGCTTTTAAACTGCTTATTCTTAGTTGCTTATTTTAAGTGCTTATTACTGTGTTCTTATTGCTTAATATTCATTGTTGGATATTTGTCTTTAAAATTCTTAGCTTAAATCAGTTTAAATTAGCTTTAAAATTGATTTTGAAAACTTAAAGGAGTGTTTGGGATAATAGCCAAAATGGGTCAAATTGATTTGTAAAACTATTTAGGTCATTAAGCTAACTTCAACAAGCTTATTTAAGTTGTTTAATCAGTTTAAAAAGTTTTTAAATATTAAAATCAAGTTTTAAAGAGTTTTGTATATGTACTTTGAATCTATGGTGCTTTAAGTTTTATAATTAAGCTTGTTTCCCTTGATTTTGATTAAGTGATTGTAGGACCATTTTCATGCTTGTTTTTAGTTTTGAATGCAGTACAATAGCTTTAGTTTAGGTGTGCATGTGCATTGTGTTTTTAGTCAAAACATGTCAAAGTATTAAGTATTCATTTTCAAAGTAAAAGGGCCCTTTTTCATTAGCAAAATTAGGAAAGTTAAAATTAGTTTTAGGGTCTAATTTTCTTAGCACAAGCTCATTGGGATATAAGCTCAATCTGTTTGAGCTTATTTTGAAGTTTAGCTTTTAATTACTAGCTTAAAATTAGGTCTGAACTTTGCCTTTTATCTTTTCAAAAGCTTGAAAAAACTCAGCAACTACTAAGTGTAATTAACATTTTCACCTAGCTTTTTCACAGCTTATTTGATTTTCAAAATGTTTTCTGATTGATGATTTAGATAGCTTGTTGTATAAGCTTTTCAGTGCTATAAGTCTCTAAGCCATAAGGATCTATTTACTAGCTTAAAAATAAGCTAGAAAGTGCCCCTTTAGGCTATTTAGTCAAAAGTTTTGGCCAATAAGCTTATTTGCTTTTCGGAGCTTATTGGCTTATTGGATTTTCTTTAGTTGTGTTTAGATTTTCTTATTAGGATAGGTTTAAGTGTTGTTAGCTTATTTAGTTTATATTAGAGCTTATTTAAGCTTATTAGCACTTTTAGTTTAGAATTTAAGTATAAAAGCCTTTTAGATGAATCTGTCATTTAAGCTTAGTGTTAGCTCATTTTATTTGCTTATTTTTGTTCCCTAGTGCTTATTAGGTGTAGCTAATCGTCTATTTTTAGCTTATTTGTTTGTCCCTTAGCTTATTTAGCCTTAAAAGGCTAAATAGTTAGCCTTTTAGCCTTTAACCAAGTCTGTCACTTTTAGAAGCTTATTTCTAGCTTATTTTAAGTTTGTATAAAAAGTCATTTTTCAAAAGTTGCTCTTATTAAGTTATAAAGCTTTTTTTAAAAAAGAAATTTTCAAAAAAAAAAAGCTTAGGAATTAGGGAAGTCAAGGGTGAGCAAGGCTCGAACCCCTGATCTCAACCCAACTCCCAAGCCCTTAACACACCTCACACTCACCACTTTCCCTGGGGTCTTTTTCCGTTATAAGTGTATACAATTTAATATTTAATCCCTTTAAGTCCATTTTGCTTATCCGGCTTATTTTGCTTTTTAACTGCTTATCTCGTTTAGCTATTTTCCAGCTTTTAATTTTCATAGATTCTACATAGTTAAAAGTACTTTCTGTAATTTTTCTAGATGTTTATAAATTAGTTTAATATTTTTAATAATATTTTTAGATTAAAACTGTTTTTAATTCATAATAAAAAATAAAAAAGTCAAAAAAATATAATTCTTTTTCCTAAAATTTTCTTTTATCATTTAGGACCTTTAAAAATTAAATTTGCTTACGTAGGGTTTAAATTTGATAATTTAGGTTTTAGAGTCGCGTTTTTAATTCTCGTTAACGTTTTCGTTTTTAAATTCGTAATTGCTTTCGTTTTTAGTTTAGTTTGCCTTTACTCGTTTTTGCATGTTATTAGTAGAATTAGAAACCAAATCAAATCTTGAATCATTCAAACACGCGATCACGAGCTTAAACTCGATTCTCCATTCACGCCTCGTCGGAAAACGACCCGGGAAGTTTTTTTTTTGGGATTTTACTTTGGGTAAAAGTAATTATCTTTTAAAAAGCCTTACAGGATACTTACTCACTCTCTTGTTATTGATTGATAATTAGTTATATATATATTACTTATATATTATATGTATAGCTAAAAACTCGAATCAGTACACACGTCTTGTTTGTTTGCAATGTTAACCTTGTACATCCCCGGTGCTATGACATTGGTGTTTTTAACAACTTGTTTCTTTTTGTTAGGTGAAGTATGTAAACTGACTGTTCTTGTCAAAACATGTTTCTCTTTAGTTTTCGGAACAAACTTTTGCATTTGAACAACTTGTTTATTAATCTGTGTGACACAAAGAAGTTTGCCGAAAACTGAAGGTTTGTCAAACTTAGTATTCACAGACTAACCTTTTTCAACATTTTTAACTTAGCTTTCAACTCATAGATTGTTATCAAAAGATCTTGATTCTGTGAACGTACATCCCCATATGCATACGTATTTTGATTACCATTCTTAATCAATTCATCCGTCTCTCTCCGAGTCTGAGTCTGTGTCTTATTGATGGAATCAAAAAGCATTAGGTATTACAATTTTACATTTTCACATTCATTAATCAAAGATTGTACTTGGAATTACAAAGACACGTTCTCATTCTATAGTTTCTCCATTTTTTATATCCAAGAGGTTTCACGTAGATTTTTAAAGAAGTTTCACAATCCATTTTTTCATGTTGATGTTGCAGTTAGAGTTCAAAATCAATGCATTGTTTTTGACATCTTTGAAAATTATTTTCAAGAATTTTTATTCGTTTTTGAAAATTTTCTTAGACATCAATGGAGTCTCTCTTGACTTTCTCAATCTCAGCATGCAATTCATCATTCATAGAACCAGAACACATCAATACACATTTTTCAATATCATGAATAAGTGTTGCTTCCAAGAGTCGTTCAGTTAAAATCTCATTTTGTCTCAATGTTGCATCAAGTTTACTTTCCATTGAGTCAAAAACATCCATCATGACTTTTACTTCTTCTGGGAACTATGTTTGAATAGCTTTGAAAACCGTATGCAAGTAATCAAGAATCGGTTTCACCTCATCATAACAAAATTCACTCAAACTTGTATCTTCACGATTCATATAGAATATACTTTTTGAAGTAGATTTAGCTTTTAAAAGAGTGTACAATTTATTAATTTCATTTTCCAACATGTGAAAATGTCTAATCAGTTTGCTTGAACTTGGCATTGTTAAGGGAGGTGAACTCGATATATTTTCACTTTTAGGAGTTCCAGAAGACATACAAGTTTCTGAAAATATTTTTGTTCAAGAGACAACTCTACTTGTGGAACAAAAGTTTCATAAAGATCATTTAATTTCCCATAATTGATTGAAAGAAAATTTTGTTTTTTCTCAATTTCAATTGGATCTTTGAATTTGTTTTTAATTTTAATTTGACTATTGGTTGCATCCTCAAGTATCTCCTTAGTGTCACAAACATTTGCAAGTACTTTTGAACTATGAAGATATGAAGCATCATACAACTTGGGATTCTCATAAATTGGTTGCTTGAGCATATAAGGATTTTAGTAACCCAAACCATGTTTTAATTGCAGATCATAAACAGACAATGTTTTTAGTCTAAGCATAAACTATGCTTGTACAGAGTTACTCATTTTCATAACTACATTTTCATTCTTTTTGAGTTTAGCTTCTGAATTTAAAACATCATCGATATACTTATCCTCGACTGTATTAAACTTATGTTTCAAAGACGCTTGTGCATTTTGTAGTTCAAAAAACTATTGTTTTCCATTTGAAACACTCATTTACAAATCATCTCTTTCTTTTTCCAAAGCTCTAATTTTATCCCTATCTTGAATAAATTGAGTTTCTAATTGTTTCCCCCGATGATCAGCCTTGACGTATTCTTTATGAAAATTGGTTTTGTTTGCTTTTGTTGTTTCAAAATCCCAAACCCTTTCCTTATATTACTCAAGCTATTTAGTTAACTCAACATTTTTTTGCTTAACCTTTTTAGCAAGTATAAGTTGCTTTTCAACTTCTCTGTAAGCATTTCTGGCTAATAGTTCCAATTCATTATCATGTTGATCAGAGCATTTCTATTACGTTCAGCATTTCCATCATTAATTTCTACATTTAGATCATCAAATATAATATCGCTATTAATTTGATCATCATTTGTAGAATTAACAATTTCAGGTTGCTCATGATATGTTTGTTCATGATCACTGTTAAAGAATAACGAATTCATGAAACTTATTGAAGGTGTTTGTACCTCACTGATGAATCTAGAATAATAGCTTGGCCCCTCATCGGAATCAATGGTTGCTTGTTGAATTCTGGCCATCATGCATATGTTCGCACTTAATTCTTCAATTTCTTTCATTTGATCAACATTAGCGAGAAGAAAATCATTATGTTCAGCTTCATCTTTCTTTGCATGCAGCATTTGTTCCACGAAGTACTTAGAATCCTAAACTCTTGGCTTTAGACAGTCTCGTGCATAGTGGCCTTTAGCATCACAATTGTAGCACTAAACATTTGTAGCAGTTCCTGGCGAAGAAGTTCGTAGAGTTCTTTGTACATTCCTAGTCTCTTTCTGAACATTAATACTCTTAGCAGACTCCTCTTGAGTATTGTATGCTCTCCTTGCAATTCTACCACCATTCCCAACATTTCCGCGTTTAATATTCACCCTATCAGCTTGCACAACTGCTTGATTCATTGTGTTTGAAGAGGTGCGAAGTCGGTTGTTTGTTAGAGTGGAATAGCATTATGTGATTTCACGAGCAAAAAGCATCGTTGTAGAAGTAAGAATGTCTTCTTGCTCATCACTGAATGTTTCCCCTTGGTAATCATCATCTATGTGGAAAACTATAAGGGGGTTGGATAGTTTACCGCTTTTTAATTTAATGTATAGTTTGTTTACAAAAACTTAGATTCGACTTTATGTGAATTCGTAAATGATTATTTAAATTATAAATGACCTGGTTGACATAACATGTGGTTTCTATAGTTCTGAATTTTTCTTGCTGGCTTTTATTTTGCTCGATTTAATATTTTCTGACATTCATTTATAAGTTGCATTTTCAGCAGGATTGTTTATATATACGAAGCGTTCTATCCATTTTGAGCTCAATTATAATTTTTTTAAATTTTACTTTGTGTTATGTAGTTTGAGGTTTCGATAGATGTCATTTGATTTTACAATTGATGTTAACTGAATTATTGTCCTTGTTTGATATATTGTTTGTTGTTCGATAAATATTATGCTACTATGTTATGTTGCAAGATTTTCATTTTGTTGTTGGTTGATGTTTATGGCTCAAGTTAATGAGTTTGCAGTGGACCTCGAATGGTCATTCCTTAGTATTATGTTTGTCTTTCCTATTCCCATTGTTCTATTTTGAACTAAGAGACCCCTATTATCTACTACTTGAAAACCTAATAACGTGACAATCACAACGTAGTGTTAGTGGTTATTTGTTAAAAACTGATTATTTATTTATTTTAATTTTTTTGTTTTGTTTGAGAACATGTTTTTGAGCATAATATGTCAAGTTGTGTCTCTTGTCTTCACCAAAGTGTGTTTGTCATACTACATGGTAATGTATTACCCAAATTTGTTGCTATAACAAACTCCACGTTATTGTGATTATTCCATGAGTTATTAATTAGCTAGACATGAACTTT